>JAKNSH010374288.1:0-12781 GCA_027790015.1 Cymbopogon flexuosus
CCGTTGATGGACTTCGGAAGGACCAAAGCTGCCGCCGTAGCCCTGACGTCCGAAGCCACCTCCGGCCAGTCCCGTCGTCTGCCCTTCTTGCCCCCCGCCACGCCGTGGTTCCGGGAGCTGTGGGTCAACGCCTCCAAATAACGGCTGTTCGAGAGGTGCGATATCACTGATTCGATTTCGTTGTTTGTACACGTGGAATTGGAATTCTTGGGTGGATTGGATGATTGTTTGTGTTAATTTTGATGTCCTTGGTGTTAAGCCGGCCTGGTTGCTGTTAACTCTTGTAACCAGTAGATTGTTCATTCGAGCTACCTCACAGTTGACTCTCCAACACCAAAGAGATAATCTGATCATACAGACCAAATCCCAATATTCAGAATAATGTTAGAGTCAAACATATTCGATAGAAGAACTGGAGCATGCTTGTGATTTTGTGAAACCAAGCAGCCTCAAGTCTAATTATGAAGAGCCTGTATTGGGTGAACTGAGCTGACCTTTTTGCTCCCATGTTATAGGAGACCACTGGTGGATTTCTCAGCTGGTGGTGGTAAATAAAGCGACTGGGCCAGCATCCTTGTGATAGCAATCACAGCATTGGCAGCTTCTTCAGTTTTAGCAGAAACAAGACTGATCAACAAGGCGGCCAGCTGTCAAAATGCATAGACAGAAGATTGCAAACTCTGGGTGGGCTGCGTTTGATCGCAAGTGGCGCAGCGCAGATGGCAGTGGGGATGAAGGTGATGCTGATTCGTTTCCGGCTCTCTCAAGTTTTGGAGCCCCCAATCTTGCTAGTAGCTCCATTACAGAAAAGAATGGGCTGAAACCAAAGCCTTTTGCTTCAGTGGTTCGCCCTTCTGTTGATTCCGGAGCTGTTAGCAAAAGTGGGAATAAGAATTCTGCTAATCATGTGGACAATGGGAATCACGGTGCAATCTCTGCATCTGTTAATAAAGTTAAGCTCTTGAAAGATGCACACAGTTGGGCAGACAGTAATTTAATCGAGGATGTACTAGCTGCTGTAAATAATGATGTCGGCCAAGCATCTGATTTGTTGAAAGCTATGGTCTCTCCTGACTTGCAGACTGGAGAGGGCAGAACATCTGGCCAACTCGCTGCTGTGATGAATAAAACACATGGATTACCATCTGAAAGTGCTGCAGGAGGCAATGCAAATCCAGATAGCTCAAACTTGTTGCTGCCACCGATGAATTTTTCCTCTATACCCTTGCAGCCTGAATTTGAAGAGATTGACGATGATTACTTAAACTATCGGAAAGATGCATTGAAGATGATGAGGTATGATGAAATTCCTTGTTTGTGCTTATGTTTTTCAAACTGTCTGCTGTTAGCATAATATTTGCTCAGTGTGTCTATATTCTTTCTGTATCCACCAGGAGCCTAGGATGTTCATTCTAGCATAGAACTTGCATATGATCATTTACTAATTCCAAAGTTGCATGAGCATTCAAAGGCGTATATTTGTAAAGCATTCGAGAAAGAAATATGGAATCCTTGAATTATAGGTCTAACAGTCCACAAAATTAAATTGATCAGACACTAAGGCAGATTAAGATGGCAATATTTTTTCTTTAAGGTTTGTACACTTGTTTTATGTGATGACCAAAGTCAACTGTTTTTAAGTGAAATAATGAGTCACTTTGTTTCCTTTTGGTCACAGGGCTGCCACAAAGCATTCCCAGTCTTCCAGCAATGCATTCTTGAGAGGCGACCATGCTGCTGCCAAGGAACTTTCTCTCAGAGCTCAGGAAGAGTGGGCAGCTGCTGAAAAGCTGAATAACAAGGCAGCGGAAGAAATATTTCGCCTTAGGAATAGCAATAATGACATCTGGAAGATAGACATGCATGGTCTTCATGCATCAGAGGCTGTGGCAGTATTGGAGAGGCATCTCCACATGATAGAGTTCCAGCAACCTGGGAATAAATCAGCTTCAACTGAGGACTTAGTTAAGTTGGAGTCTGCATATTCTGAATCAACCACTGGTTCAGACATTGAGCTTGCCACTGAGAAGGTGGTCTTACGCCGGCCTAAGCAGTCTATCTTACATGTGATCACAGGTAATCTGTTGTTCCTCTATGCATGTGCTTTCCTATCACATACAGTTGATGGTTTCAGATCAAAACTGAAACAGTTTATGTTCAACACTTCGGTTGCCACAATCTTTGCAATTATGATCTGCAAATGTGCAATTTAATGGATGAGCATCTCAGTATCATTTTACAAGCAGATAATGCATTGATTTGGTTCATCTAATAATAACAGCATTATATACAAGAAAGACCAGCATTGGCAGTAACTCATTTCTGTTTGTACTTTACACAGGGATGGGTAACCATAGCAAAGGGCAGGCTTCACTGCCTGTTGCCGTTAGGGGTTTCCTTATTGAGAACGGGTAACATTCAATGCAATGCAATCAATACAGCTCTACATCTAAGTGTACACACGCAAGTATGATTGACGGCCTTCTGCTTGCAGGTATCGATTTGATGAGCTGAGGCCTGGTGTTTTTGCAGTTCGTCCGAAATTCCGCCGCAGGTGAAACCATAGAAGTCTGTACAATTGTAACATGATGTATGTATCAGTTGTGCCGACATAGCCACTGCCTGTGAAACTAGAATGGCAGGGTGGGTAATAGGAAATTTCAACAACTCATTGTTTATTTTTCTTGATCTTGATTAATAAAGTGAATTTGTACATCTGTGATGTTATTTATTGTTTAACCTCCTTGAACAGTAACTTCGTTCCCACTTGAAATGCAATGTTGTGATTGTAATGACCGTAATTGTGCTAGTGTACGGCAATGGCATGCAATGCTGTACTGCAGAATTGGGTTGCCATTGTCAAGAGCCAGTCTGTGATTCCTCCAGAGGCTCCGCTGTGTGCTGGTAAAAAGCACTGGTCACAACTCATAAGTCGTATTGAGTTCTTCAAGCATGCCATTCCTCATGCCCTGTCAAATGTGAACAGAAATCAACTTGTGATGTCCACAGATCTTGATCTCGAGGTCAGTTGTCTGAGCTTTTGAGCTAATGGACACATCCTAAAACAGAGGTTAAAACGAAGGAAATGGAGCTAATTGGCAACTTGGCTTGGCTGCAACGTGGCAGCAGTTTCTGCGGCACAATCCTCCATGACCCTCTGACGATGTGGCTGGCCCCCATCTCTCCGTGTGCGCGCTTTCGTTTTCACACGCTTTCGTTTTCGTGCGGTCCTGTCTCCTGTGGTTCGCAAGCGCAGAGCAATTCGTGGAGCCAGGTGGCCGCCTGCTGCGGGAAGAAGCACACCACCACCAGTCCACCACGCATCGCGTAGTTGGCTCGCGGGACCCAGGCGTCAGCATCTTGCCTCCCTCTCCCTGAAGCTCGCGTGTCTCCTCTTCTCGCACCTCGGCTCCCGGAGCGAGCTGCGAGCGTGAGGCGCGCGAGACCAAGCGATATGGCCTCGCCGGCGGCGGTGACGCGGCACCCTTCCCCCACCGTCCTCGCCTCCGGCCCTCGCTACTGCCGCCGCGTGAGTGCTCCCCACCCCCTCCCCCTCCACCCAGGTGTAGTTTGCCGATGTAATAACACTGTAATTCCGCTGGTGGAATCCGCGCCCAGCGGTGCGGTCAGTGTGAGCGCCTGAGAACCGTAGGGTTTCAACGCCGCACCTCGTTCCGATGCTGCCATACCCTTAGTTCTTCTGGGAGGGAATGAGCGGTGTGAGTTTTCAGGGGAAACCCGTTAGCCGTGGATTATCTGGTTCTGATTGGCACGAAACAGTACAGTTGAGTACTTGAGGTCTTGAGTGAGTGTTAGATTTGGAGGCAGTATTCTGATGTGCACAGTTGTTTGGATGATCGTTTTGTACTCAAGGGGAGGATTGATGGTTTGGATTGTCAGTATATATATATGCCACACGCAGAAATCATGATTTCCACATATAACATGTACTGATTCTGTTAAATAATGGACCTGTATTGATGGTTTGTTCGAGTGCTTCATGAAGCAGGAGAGAAATGGAAATATTGCCCACTACAAATTGCTCTTCTCATTGTCTGAGTCTTTTGCACATGTAACATCCAACGCTGCAAACTGCCTGGGCAGCTGGGCTGCTCAAGAATAAGTTCGGTCTAAAGTGGCCATATGGTTTATGCCCATTCTGGCATCTGTAGTTTCCTTTGTTTACCTATTTTCTGTTCTGTATAATGTCTGTTCATCCTGCTACAGAATTTTGTTCTCAAAACTAAGTTTGTTCACTCTGGCGCCGATCATTTGCAGGGACATCCACCTTCGAAAGTCGGCTTCCAAAGCTTGGTGCCACGATTAAAGGTCAATGCACTTTTTGGGTGGCCTAAGGGGAACACGTCAACACGCCAACTGATCCCTCCTGCTGCTGAATCATATACGCTCTCAGGGTCAGCCTCAGAGGTGTTTTGTGTTTCTCGTGTGAACTCCTTTTCCAGGACCTATGCACCTAATTCATGATTTCCTTAATCGCTCTTTTGTTTCAGGTGGGTGCAAAACCGCGTGAGGTGTCTATTTCTGTTGCTTCTTCTATCCTGGACATTCCTGCTGCAGATTGGGATGCCTGTGCATGTGATCCAGATGATCCTGAAAACTTTAACCCTTTCCTTACTTATGCATTCCTCTCAAGCTTAGAAGAATCAAGTTCTGCAGTAAAGGTAAGCACATAAATCACCGTGTATTCTCGTCAGATCATACAAAGACGTTTCAGTTTTAATCACTGTTTACCTACTGCCTACATAGACGTTTAATAACCCGTTTAACCGTTTAATTGATCATTTAGCCTGAATAATGGCTAAATGATAGGTGACCGACTGTAGCGTTTAGCATTTAGGTGAACACTAGTTTTAACTGTTAAGTGCTCAAGCTCCATTATAAGCAATTAAGCATGTGTAATGTTGAAAACATTGACTTTGACGATAAATTTGCTTTGTTTAATTGACAACAGAACTACAAACAAGATTTGTTTGCAATATCACCAGGCATATTGAGACATCACAAATTATGAATTACCTATGACCATGGAGTTTCTTTTTCTATGTGCTTAGCCTGAACCATCATGATTGTGATGTTTTTTGTGTGGTTCTTAATTGCACAGTTGCTTTCTTTGTGAAAATTACTGTTGTAGATTGAACAAAGATTAGCTCTAGCTTTTATTCAGTACCAATATGCATGGATGTGCACATTGTTATCTTAATTGTCTTCCTTGGGTCCTTGGTCTCCTCTACTGATTTCAGGAAACTGGCTGGTTACCTTTTCATGTTGTTGCACGGGATGAGAATGGACATATTATAGGTGTTGTTCCACTTTACCTTAAAAGGTTTAACATCATTAACATAATATCATCTCCTGTTTTGCTGCTTGCCATGTAATATGTGCTCCTTTCATCTTATTCATTGGTTGAATGATAACACTATGAATTTGCAGCCATTCTAGAGGAGAGTTTGTGTTTGATCAATCATGGGCAGAAGCTTACTACAACTATGGTCTTGAATACTATCCAAAGCTCCAGTCTTGTGTGCCTTTTACTCCAGTAACTGGTCAAAGAATATTACTTCGAAATACATCATACCGTGATCAAGTTTTTGATGCATTAGTCAAAGGTTTGAAGAGCCTGACTACCAAGGTATCTGGGTTAGCATTCTTGCAAATATTTGTTTAGAATGCCTAAGAATTATGGCAAACATCCTATATTTATCGCATATATGTGCTACTGTTCATTATTTCCACCTTTTATCAGCTCTACTTCATATGGCATTGTGATATCCTCTAGAACTCACCATTTCTTAGTTATTGAGTCATTTGTCTTCTTCCGTTTTTCGTTTTCTTGACATTTACAGTTTATACCAAAGGGCACCAAGTCTGTTTCATTTGAACAGAAGAATTTGGTTGTCTTCTTGCAGCTACAAAGTTGCTAAATCAGGGCTTGATCGTTACTTAATGTGTGCCTGTGATCAGTCAATGCTGAAGTAATAAAAGTTTAAAAAACCTGTCTCCTTTTACAACTCATGTTTCGTTATCTTTATGGTGTTAACTTGCTGCTACAAAGTAAATCAGGGCTTGATTGTTAATGTGTGCCAGTGATCAGTCAATGCTGACGTAATAAAAGGACGTAAATGAAAGTTTAAAATCCTGTCTCTCTTTACAGCCCATGTTTCTTGATCTTTATGGTGTTAACTTGTAACACCCCAAAGTGCAAACTGCTCAGATTCTTTCACTCTGAGCGCTCACACTTACACCAACCCACTTAAGCTTTCTTCGCTTCACATGAAAGGGTTAATCCGGGGTTGATGGCATGGACTCTAGAAACTTTATATGTTAGTCGGACTCTAGAAACCTTATATGTCAGTCTAACCCACCCTCAACAAGCAAGGTAGGATTAAACACCCTACAAACTTGCATCAACACACATATGGGCCACCATGGGCCTAATTCAAACTGTGCCGGATGTCACATTACTAATTATTGATGTAGGCTCATGTATATGTGAAGTAATGACAACCTTTTTGGGTTGCTTTGATTTATTAACTACCTCTGTATAGCTCTTAAAAGACTACCTTCAGATGTATTGAAACAAGTTAATATCTGTCGGTTTCTGCTGCGTTTCAGATGAATGTGTCATCATTACATATTACTTTTCCGTCTGAAGGTGAATTCAGCAAATTGAAGGATAGTGGGTTGTTACAAAGAATTGGGTTGCAATATCACTGGAAAAATCGGAACTACAAGAGGTGCTAACACATTATGATATCAACACCATTTACTTCTGGATTGTTCATTGGTTGAAGTTGGGACTTCTAAGTTCTAACCATATTATACTGCAACTTGGGGGGTTTCAATACTTGGGTGGGACATCTAGTTTTAAGAAAATCTTGGTGGACTAGAAGTGCAAACAAGCTCACAGTTTGGGTGCAGCTACTATTTCCCTCGTATATTGTTAACTCAAGGCATTTATTCTATTTTTTCCCACATCTCATGTTTGTTAAAAAATATACTCTCTATCATTTGCTGTAGTAATTTATGTAAATAGTGGTAAATCAGCTTGTTATAGCATTCTGGTTAGACTTTCTCTGTGGGCCATGAGGTCTTATACATATTTTGGCTAACTTCTCCTTTATTAGTGCCAAAAAAAGTAGTTATCTTGACCAGATAATAGTAGCTAAGAGGACACGTTTCAGATAAAAGCATAGCATGTGGACTATCGTTTTAAAGCAGTGGATTCTTTGTGGAATCACTGCCTTGTTGATTCTGTACTAAACTTTGTGAGATTACATGTTAGTTCGTTAGTTTATTGTGATTTCTCAATGTTGCTGATATTCTTTGTTCACCATTTTTTTCTCAGTTTTGATGAGTTTCTGATGGATTTGAAGCAGCCTAAACGGAAGAATATCAGACAAGAACGTAAAAAGGTTTACCTTCTTTTGGCTTAATTGATCCAAATGTGCTTGTCGATTAAGGATAATGTTTTTTGGAAACTTCCCAGATTCCTGCTCAAAATTTGCGAATGAAGCGACTTCGTGGAGACGAAATAAAGGTAATTATAGAGATAGTTCTTTAATCGTACTCTTCAGTCACTTCTTTCTACATTATCATATTCTTCACCAATATCTCATTAGCTGGACAGCTTACTTATAATCACTTCCATTCACATTGCAGAGCAGGGACTGGGATGCCTTCTATAAATTCTACCGCAACACGACTGATAATCAGTTTGGTTTCGCATTCGGCTTACTTCGTATTTTTGTATTCTATACCTAAAATTATCCCATTCCCATGTTGTTCTTGAAATGGTTGTTCATCTTCCGTCGTCATTCATACATATCATGATGCAGCACCATTCTTGTTGACTCGCTCTTCGACTTGAATTCATGTGCCTTTTTCTTGTTTACAATGTCACATATTTTCCCCTAGGTTGGTCTAGTTTTTTTTTTTATCTGCAGTCGTATGATTTCTTTTAAAGGATTAATATTTAACTAAAACTAATCAAAGGAAGCAAGGAGTAGAAGTTTAGCAAATTATCGGGCAAAAAGGTCATTTAATCAAGCTAAATGGACACTTAAACAGATACAGTTAGCCATTGTGTAGTGTTTAAACGGGCTATGTCCATTTAGGGGAAAAAAAATTGGAGTTTGAACTTTCAAGTAATTACTGATAAATGCATGTGACTGCTAGCACATTGACTTCTACTTGAATTGGAAGAGGCAACAAAGTTTTAACTGCCATCATCATGTGAATGTGTGACCCCCTCACCTTTTTGCACTTTCTTTTTGTTACATGGCATATCTGTAGGTATTTGTGGCGACCATGCCTAGGCATGTTTTTCATTAAGAGGGGCATATATTTTGGTATGAATTAGGATTGTATAGAATTCGCTTGTTTGCAGTTTTCTGTATTTTTCACTTGTAGCTAGGGAAGTAGGGATGCTTCCATGGGTCTTTTTCTGTCTGTGTACTCTGTTTTTTAGAATCCAAATCTGTTCAATAAATGAGTTCTGTGGCGATCAGGTGATCCAGAGAAAGCAAAACATGCATCCCTACTCATAGCTTACTTTTCACTGCAGTTGGGGCAGACCGTACTTGACAAGGGATTTTTTTCACCTCTTGGGAGAAAAGATGGGGGAGAAGGTGATGCTTATTGTTGCTGAAAAAGATGATAAACTAGTCGCTGGAGCTCTTAACCTTATTGGAGGTGATACACTGTTTGGCCGGTTATGGGGATGCCTGCCAGATGCTTACTTTCCCAATTTGCATTTTGAAGCTTGCTATTATCAGGTAACTTGCTCATGTTTAGAATCATATATGTTTGGAACAATGTCATTATATGGTTTGCTTATAGAATAGTGATATTGTCCAGGCAATTGAAGCAGCCATAGAGTTAAACCTGAGTAAGGTGGAGGCAGGTGCTCAGGGAGAGCACAAGATCCAGCGTGGTTACCTCCCAGTGACAACTTACAGCTGCCACTACTTCTCGAATCCTGGTTTTGCGGCAGCTATTGGAAATTTTCTTACACATGAGACGGCTCAGGTATTTCGTGTTGATATTCTGAACCAATTTCTTGCCAAAACTATGTGATATCAACCTTGCTGTCTTTGTTCTACTCACTTCTATGTGTGCTTAAAATAATCTTTTGTGGACACATATACAACTCTTTAATCTGAGTGCATAGCATCTGTAGTTAATCAAGTTTTGCCATCCACATCCAATGCCAAACTCACCCTAGATTGAGTACCACATCCGGCAGCCTTAAATCTGAAACTTGTCCTGTTTTCGTTTCAATATTTTCCACTACATTAGCCTCACATTCTGATGGGCGGATCGGGTGCTCTAGTGTACAGCATCATCACCAATAGTTGATAACACTTTTTGGAGCTAATGCTATTCTATGTTAGCCTGTGCTGAGTGTGACTAAGATCAGGACATCTTAGTAAACACGCATTGACTTTAGCGGTAGTGTTTTAATAACGTATATTAATGCATAAGGCATGATTTCTTATTTTACCTTTTTCTAGCTTATTGTTGAGAAATTCTATTTTTCCTCCCAGTGGTGAGTAATTGCTAACACTACTAGTGTGGCGTTTATTTTATACCAGACTCTTCTTTTCTTAAAATCCTTAAGGAAATGCAGTTTATTATGATGGACAGTTTGGATACCTTTCTGCCTTTTCCTAAAACTCCCAACTAATATGCTTGGTGTTAATAATACCAGGTTAAGCATGTTATTAAGGTCCTTCATGATTCGGGTCCATACAAGGATGACATACTGAAAGAGTTTGCAGCTCAACAAGGCATCGACCTGTAGAACACAGAAGTGACTTAAACTTCGCATACTGTTTTATAGAATTAGCATCTTTTATGTAGCAATAGGAATACGGGTAATCCCATTAGGTATACCAAATTATGAATCCAACATTTGTACACCGATAGGAATGTAAATATCCGACATGTAAATAAAAAACCATTGGCTCGAAAGGTCAGCATCTAAGCCCAAACATTCGGCGATATTATGCATCTCTGTGCCAGAATTCAGAAATACTTTCGAGCGCTATTACATCAGCCTTACATAAACCTAGCCGTTGAGTTGGGAGCTATAGTTATACTTGTTTCTACTTTTCCCAACAGAAGGATCTGATGCTTCGTGTATATTGCGCTCTTTTCTAATGGGTTCTTTCCCATCAGAAAGATCATCTGAACTATTAGTAGGAAATAGGTGAGCAGTTCGCATCGCCCAAGCGGATATGCAGGGAAAGGAAGGCACAACGTCGCATCAGCATATCAGACAAGATCCAGGCCCAAAAGGACGTCAGATACTCTCAGATTGTGCACAGCGTTCTGATTCGATACCGCACTTGAAGTACTTTTAGTAAGTTTTTCAATGTTTTGTTAAAACTTCATTGACTTTGATTAAATAAATTTATAGTTATACATAAATATCTACAGCTGTTATTTAATCATTATACGTTAGTATCCTAAATTTCATAGTGCCACGCTAGTCGGCTCAGAATATTAAAAAGAAATAAATGTTTTAAAACCGAAGCTACAAAAATAGGATAAACTAAGATGTTTGAACCAGCAGGCGTAAAAACAATGCACTATATCAGCTCGAAAATCATTGCCGGCTGAAGTGATGCTACATCTGGGATCGTTAAGTGTGAAAGGGCGCCCAATGTGAACCTTGATCTGATAGTACTAAATCTTATGATGGCTGCTAATGCGTCTCTGGCTCTCTGCTGTGCAGATTGAGTGCTCTTCCGTAAAGCACTATCAGTCTATCACCACGAGATCGTGTGGACAGAGATTGTTGCCTTTCATCGGTCTTACTTTTCGGAGCTAATGCTACTCAATGTTTGCCGGTCCACATACGAAACCCATTCTGTAATTAAAATTAGTAGACAAGCGTTGGCTATAGCAGGAGATTCATAATATTCTGGGTAATCCAGGAGTTACATTTTTTGCTGCATGGTGCATGATCTTTCTCTTTTTTTTCTTTAGATTGTTGTTGATTACCACCTCGGATCAGAAATACAAGTTTTTCGTAGTTTGTCTAATTTGGACTTTTTTCAACTTTGATCATCAATATCTAAATTCTTATATATTTAAACATTGATTGACGATACTAGATTCGTTTGAAAAATAGCTTGATAATACATATTTATTTTCATACAAAGTTATGCTTTTAAGATATTAATCAAAGTGTGAACAATTTTACTAGGACGACAGATGAACTTCTATTTGGCCCTTGTATATAATTTGCGATTAGAGAAGGTAGCTTTCATTCTTTTAAAAATATCAGGTTAGACACGGCATTCAAGTCTTGCTCTTGCATGATTCGATCTGGTCCATACGAGGAAGAAATATTGAAAGATTTGCATCTCCGCAAGACGTTGACGTACAGAAAAAGACTGAAAAGGGACTCGCTACTTTGCGTACTGTATCGTAGCAGTAGAACCTTTTATGTTAGCAGTAGCAACAAGGAACTGTCGAAACTGATGTTGTTGAACTCTACGAACCTCATTCACACCCCTACAATACATCGTCTGAATTTTACATCTGAAATCAAACGCATTCTACTCTACTAGCATAGTAGCCATGAATCTCTGCTGCCACAAATGCTCATCTGGCTGGATGAAATTGCACAGCTCAAGGTTACAATTACATAATTAAACTGATAGTAATAAACATCACAATCGCCGAGTTGGGAGCAAACCTATTTATACCTTTACCCATCAGAAGGATCTAATGCTACACTCAAGTCAACCTGCGTTGTCGTCTTTCTTCCCATGCGAATCGGATCGGATCTTCTGATCTGAACTGCAAGAACGGTGAGCAGTTGCCATCACCCTCTACGTTTGGCGGGGACAAGACTCCCCCACCGTCGCATCAGTGTA
Organism: Cymbopogon flexuosus; assembly: GCA_027790015.1. Taxonomy (NCBI): domain Eukaryota; kingdom Viridiplantae; phylum Streptophyta; class Magnoliopsida; order Poales; family Poaceae; genus Cymbopogon; species Cymbopogon flexuosus. Next base: position 11,910 of record JAKNSH010374288.1, read on the forward strand.
TCACAGCCCGGATCCAGGCCGAAAAGGACGCCAAGTACTTTGCTCGATCGGATCATGCATTCATGCGTTGCATTCTGAATTCTATACAAGGATACAATACAAGGGGTTTCGTTCTTCCATCTTCCAACTTCCTACAACGTCCTCCTCCTCCCTCAAATCAACAAACAAAAGCCACCAAGACGCGTACGTGGCCGACTGAATCGCTCAATCGATCGAAACCCCCGGTTAGAATCTGAAAGCAGACAATCTTCTCTTCTACCTAAATTAATTTAATTAACTGAAGACTAGCTAAATCTCCATGGCTGTTGGAGCCTGAAAATGTCCGGTGCTTTGCATTGGTGCAGCAGCAGCAGCTGTAAGAACTCTGCATTTGCAACATCCTCAGTCTCCTGTACTTACGTTGGTGCCCAGGACTGCACTGCACAACCGCAGCCTTGCTGCTGGCTGCTGCTCAGGCGCACCACGGGGAGAGCGAGCAGCGGCCGCCCGACGACCATCTGTGCAGGAGCTCGACCAGGCACAGCACGGCGTACACCAGGACGACGAGCTTGAGCAGGAGCGGCAGGTACTGCGACAGCTCCACGCTCGACGAGTGCAGCACCTGGCAGACAAGGAACAACCGATCAGAGAAATGAAGAAATCAATTTGACCGTCCCGTTCTGAGGGATCGGATTGGCATGGCAGCCGGCGCGGACGCAAGTGTACCATGGCGACTCCAGCGAGGTTGGCTCGCCGACCCGACGGCGACGTGGCGCCGGCAGCAACAGTTGAGGGCGGCAGCACCAGCGGCGGCTTGCTATTCCGCTTGGCCGCCACGGCGGCGGAGGCGGCCTCGCACGGCGCGGCGCCGGCGCCCTTGCTGGTGGGCCTGG
>JAKNSH010374453.1:0-12477 GCA_027790015.1 Cymbopogon flexuosus
CGTCACTAAATATCCTTATTCGAGACGGTGGTTCACCCGTCACTGATATGACCTTATCACAGACGCAAATTTAGAGACGGGCCAATACCCGTCGCTAACCACACTTGAGACCCGTCTCAGTTTAGCTACTCTGTAGTAGTGTTCTTTAGACTTTTATCATAAGGGCATTCATAATGCAGACTCTATAATAGAGTCTAAACCTATTTATTACCTCGAACACTGTGGACTTGGAGTCTAAATAAGACTTGGAGTCTTACTTTTTTTCCTTCTCTCTTCAATAAATCTAGTGCCACATCAGCAAAACATCATAAATAGAAGGGTAAAAAATAGTCTTGGACTCTATGATAGAGTCTTGCATTGGGACTGCCATAATCAATGCTCTTTGCAGGGGTATGGACCTAAGTGACACATTTCAACATGTTCTAGGAGATAAATTTTTATTTTGAGAGTTCTTAGACCTAAATGGCACAGAGCCATAAGTTTAAGGGGCGCTAGTGTATTTGACTCTTATCACTCAAATGACCTTGTTGCTCTTATATTTATACATTGTAAAGAGACCCCATATTTTGATGCGTAAGAATCGCCGAAGATTTGAAATGAAAATCTGATGTGTTAACAAAGAAAAAATGTGCCAACAAGACTAGTGGGTTTTCTACCATCAAGTTCCTAAAGTCAAGATGAAAAAGAGAAATATTTCGAACAATAAAACTAGAGGTCAATAAAGAAAAGGAAAATTCAGGCTTTATCTGCCCAAACTAGCTTAGCCAGGTTCCTAAACTGGCTAAGGCCTCGTTCGTTTGTCCAGACTCCAATCCAAGAGCTGATTTCTTCCGGGCCAGGAATGAGTGAATCCGTGTCGGTCACTCATCCCTGCCTGTAACTATTCCAGTGCCTGTAAATATTCCATGCTCGGTTAGCCAGGAATCTAAAACAGGTATTGCTTAGATTCACCAACCTGCACTCTGCAGGCAAATACTACTGGAGGACACAGAGATGACGCGGCGCATGATTAATTAAATCTGAAAGAACTTGTCACAAAGGCACACATCGAAATAGCAGAATGAAAGGACATTCTAGCTACATACATTAGAGTGATAAAATGAAATAAATAAAATCTCCTGAAATACATTGCAGCAAAAACATTTTCTCATACATTGCAGCAAAATAAAATAAGTAAATTTTTCCATGTTTTGGAGTTGTTTATCTTCTCTCATCATGCTCTTACAGATACAGTACATCCACATATAAATGTACTATCAAAAGTGTCAAAAGTGATAGAAGGTGCACCAACAGGGTGTCATGATCCACTCATGAATTACAATTTTTTCTTACACAAACCATCACAAAGTTCACAAATCCAAAGCATAATTTAAAGACAGAAGCTGCACCAACAGGGTGTCATGATCCACTCATGAATTATAATTTTTTTCTCACACAAACCATCACAAAGTAATCAAGTGTTCAGGGCTTTGTCCAATCCAATGTTTCTTGATCATTTCCTCCTCCCTGAAAATGATAGTAATCAATAAGTTTGTCGGGGTCAACGAATTTGTAATCAAAGATCAACATATATCGAGATTGACAAAGCATTAGCGCATTACAAAGTCAAAAGAAGGATGTCAGGTCAGCCCATGTTCTGTCCCGTTACTATGTTGCTCAGATTTTAGATAATGTCATTCCAGATTTCAGATTCAGACTATTTTATATGGACCAAAAGAAATATGCCCAAAGTGTTGTTATTGACAAGAATGTATCAACTGTACGAACAAACTAAAGAATGGACAGTTTACATTCACCTAATAGAGCTCTTCAACGACTATACTTCCCCTCATGCTTATACTATTACTTGCAAGATCCATTCAACAGATTAATGTCCTTACAAGATCCGTTCATAATTTAACTAGTAAGTCCAGCATACAAACAACCTTCAAGAATATTTTCAGGCAAGAGAAAGTAGAGCCACATGCTTTGCAGTGACTAACAGATTGTTGTAGTCAAATAATAGAAGAAAAACAACAAGTTTGCAACAATTAAATAGACTGGCCTGTTAGACCATCATACTTTTGAGCCAAATCAAAGTAGCATCTTTATCTACTTCACAACCATATCAGAATTTCAGTTCATTTATCATTTTAAATCAAGCCATTTTCTCATGTACTGGAACAGCCTAGTAAACAAAGGTGTGAACAAGTAATAGGCACTAAGAGAGATAGTACTATTGAAATATCAAAAGAGCTTGCTGATTTGAAACATATAGAATGGTATGGATGTGGATTTAATCTGACAAGTAATGAAATGGAAGTCAAAACACACACCAATTTTCAGAATTCAGATGGTGTTTGCACCAGGTCTCCTGTCCATTGTCCCAAGAAAATTAGAACAATAAAAACTAACAGCGCCACTGACAATATAAAACTTTGGATTCTTGTAATCAGTAATCTGAAATTACACTCCTTTCGCACTAATGGATCCAATTTTTGATGTATTAATTAACGAGACAAAACAGACCAATCATAGTCATATAGAAAATGCAAACAATTTCGCTCACTGTTTAAGTGGTAGTACAGCTACGCGACCTCAAGAACAATGAAACAAGAATTCAGAACAGAGTGTTCATTGCTCCCAGAGCAAAACAGGCAGCCGCCGTTGCCTTGCTCCTCCCCATCTCACCAACTCAAGCCTTCTCACCAGCCAGATCCACTCCCACTGCCCGCTCTCAGGCCTCGGCTATACCTCCACTCCACCTCCTCCACTCTTTCGTTTCCTCCCCATAGCCCGAATCAAACAAAGAAAATCCTACCAAACCGAGCTCGCCTAGTGCATAGGTTGTCTGTTGCTAGTGGCGACAGCCATGCCTCTACGTCGGCCGCCCCTGGTGTGGGGGACTGCCTGAACCTGGGCAAGCTCCCCAGATCTGTCAACCAAAATCTCCACGCAGGCAGAGCCACAGAGGATTCCACGAAAGGCGCAAGATCCGTCCAGCTCGCCGCCGTCATGATCTTCCCATCGACAACCACCCCCTCAGCCCACTGACGGAACCAGGGGGGCCAACAGGGGCCATGGCCCCCCCCCCAATGCATGGTAAATTTTCTATACTATATATAGATATTTGACTTTATAGCAAACAAAAAAGAGAAATTTCAGTGATTTTTAGTGAAAAAATTATGATTTTAGCCATAAATAGTTGAATTTTTTTTAAAAAAGTTCTCAAAACACATTACTATGCATATTTTATCACACTAAAAATTACGTTCACATTTGTCTGGCCCCCTTAATAAAGATCGCTGGTTCCGTCACTGCCTCAGCCTCCACGGCCTCGGCGCTGGCCAGCCTGGAGATGACCCTTATGGGCACCCCGCTGGCACCCCAGTCCCAAGAACCCTAGACATAGAAAACTACAGGAGAGGGTAAGGACGCGGTGCCTTACCGGAGAGAAGGCGGCGAGGAGCGTGGATCTCGAAGTGAAAGCGTTCACCGTCGCCGTCGCCGTCGTCGTTGTCGTCGCGGTGGTGGCCTTGCCCGCGCTGCCACGCCGTCGCCTCCTGCGCCCCAAGACTCGCCCCTGCGCGGACGCTCGCTCACTGGAGCGATTTCGTTCCGGAGGGTGAGAGGTCCGGCTCCGTTCCGGACCGAATTGTACAGGCAGAAATTCGAGCCGGGTCCGATTTGGTTCCCAGCAAGGCCGAACCGAACATACTTTTTGATCCACATCTAGCTTCAAAACGGGCCGCAGCAATCCAGGTGGAACGGGCCTGAAAACGGGCCAATCCGGGAAAACCGAACGAGGCCTAAGTTGGTTTCCTATGCGTCGTATCGTATGGCACAACTGCCCTTCTTTCGACAACCAGTTGAGTCTAACTTGGTATGACCTATTTCTGGTCGTTAGAAACTTTGAGATTGAGTTTGCGAGATGTTTCCTATTAGGTAAGACGACACCTCCATATATAAACGTGCTGGCTGATCGAGGGGTCCAATGCCCAATCGTCAAAAACCGCATCTGACTCTGTTTAATTACCCTATTTCCCCCTCTACTACCTCTCCTAGTTCTTCGTAATTGTTTCTTGGCTGGTGGATTGACGACGAAAGAGCTCTTGAGAGGTTAGGCCAGCTAGGGCAACCCAGAGCCACCGCACGCCCCTACAGGGTCACACCTAGACATACATGCCAAATTTGGTTCGTACCGCTCGAACCGACGCTGGGACAATAGCACCACATGCTTCTTTTGCCTCGTATTAATATAGTGCCGTCGGACTCTCCAGAGTCATCAAGAATAGTGTGGTGCCTAAGGGTGTCTCCAACAACTAGTTATTTGGCTAGTTATTATGACGTGGACAAGAAAAAAGTTAGAGAGAGAGAGTCATCACTAGCAACGAGCAAATAACTGATCTATTTCACGTAGTTCAAGAATATGATAGAGGAGCATATGGATCTAATAGTATAACAATACATATAATATAGACTTTGCTCTTATATCTCACATTCACGGCAGCTACATAGCTAACACCATTGCAAACGTCCTAAAACTTTATATAATTAATGTCTCCCAGACCGATTTTCTCCTCCAGGAGGAATGAAATAATGCGAGTCATATTGGATGTGTAATCAAAATGGGCCACCCTACGAGGGAGACTAGCTGTGTCTACATTTTGTTTCGAGCATGCACAACGGAATAATGAATAGCATGCAGAGACCGGTAGCTGCACCACATGCATTCATTTTGTTCGTCTTCATCTGATCATCTCCCTCTCAGTTGCTGCTCCCCGCTCAGCATAATACAGTAGTGATCGCTGTGCATACGTTGCTTTACGAGCTTCTTTCAACTCCTTCACTCATAATTGGCACGGATGAGGTCGTAGTCGATGGTCTTGTTGGGGAATATCCACGTGCGATCGCAGGTGCCTCATATTCTTTGGCGATCGAAATGAGATGTGCTCACGTTCTGTCTAACGCATCAGGCCATGGCCATGCGAGGTCCACGTACGGCATGCTCTTGTCTTCACGCTTCCCTCCAACCGCGCGGCATGCTCCACTGTTTTTGCATTTCTGTATACAACAGTTTTTTCTGATTTGTTCCTGATCCAGATTTCTGTACCCTTTCAGATCCCTTTTCCCCCCTTTTGTTTGGCATTCCTTCCACCCGAAAACAACCCGTGAGGCCGTGACAGACAGGAAAACGCTCAACTGCGATGTGCCACCCGCCATTGCCTGACCATGCATGGACGTCCGCCAAGCCATGGCCACGACAAAATGGGACCGTGGCTCAGCATACTGGAGTTTCACTACCACAGCAACAGCATGATGTTATCATGGTCACATAAGAGGAAGACAATTCCCAAGGAAGAATATGAGAGGACGAAAACAAAAGGCACCATTTGCCCAAAGATGGTGACGTTTGTGATGGAACTTCTGCTCAAACAACATATATATATATGGTCGGTCCTTCAATTCGGCCCCACGTCCCTACCCTACAAGCTCCAGAGGATGCACTAGCTTAGGTGACAGAACTAACAGTTTTACATAGCTACAAACGCAGTGTGACGACGACCATGCACATAAACCATCCCAAGCAACGTACTGAATAGCATATAGCGGGTTGGTAGCTGATTGTAACAAGGTAGCGGGTTGGTAGCTGATTGTAACAAGGCAGCAGTCGCAACTAGTTCCAGCAAGCTCAAACCAGCAGTCAGCACATCATCCAGCCCTTCAATCGCAAAAGACTATAACTAGTAGCACCTGATCGCAACAGCAGTAGCAGCAAGGTTCAACTAGTTACAGACAATCAGTTTCAGTCAGTTGTAACTAGAAATAACAAAGACACTAAATTTAACGTGGAAAACCTCCAAATCGGGGTAAAAACCATGGAACCAAGCCAGCCAAATCTTCCTCCGCCACTGTATGTTTGTGGGGATACAACTCAGTTCATCTCTAGACACCACTAAATGCACTCATACATCAAGATACAACAGATCTTGGATCAACAACTCAAGATTTGAGACTGCTACAAGAGGGGCAGATGAACCTCACCAAATGACGGTGGAACTCAGATTAGAGGCAGCAAGGTTGTGGATCTGAAGCTTTACAACCTTGTGGACGAATCCCCCTTATCTATTGCAAGATCTCCTCTCTAATCTCACTCTCTCCCCTCTCTTTTTCTTTCTCTGGTTTTCTTCCCTCCTCTCACTTACGAACTGGAGGAGCTGGTCTGCGTATTGTGCTGAGATGCTAAATCTAGAGGCTTCTCCCTTCTCTTGTAAGACGAGAGGAAACACTAGATGCACACAAGTTTGGTCCACAACTCTATGCTGCACCTATGACTTGTGGGCCTGTTTTGTATTACTTTTCTCCTCAACCACCCACTCATGAGGAGGATTTTCCAACATAACTCCCCCTCCAACTCATGAGGAGGCACCATCATGTCCGCTACCTCAGTGCACACCTACAACTTCTCATTCGGTAGCAGTGGCGGAGCTCGACCAGAAATTTAGGTGGGGCAAAACCATGAACACAATTTTTAATGACATCGTATCAATACACATGAATATCCATGTAGCAAATTCAAAGATTAATTTGAAGATGGTATATCTCATTTAAAGATAGCAAAACATACCACCTTAATATAATCCATTAATTCGACCAACATCAGCTAAACAAGAGTCCAAAATTTAATTATCCAATCAAAGAGCTAAAAGACACTTGTAAATTTGAAGAACCAATGAGTTAGCACAACAATGACTCGATGAGACACGAGGGTGCTACTCCATATTAAAGAACTAATCATCGTCGATCGCACGCTCACATGCTCGGATAGCACCACTCACATGCTATGGGGGCCTATGGCTGCCACCATCGCCTGCGGTGAGTCGTGATGCGGTCCAGATAGCTGATGGGCTCTCATGTTTGGCCTTCGGCCTTCACTAGCGCCCCCAAAAACTGGTTTGCAGTCGCGCCGCCGGAGTCCGGGCATCGCCGCTCTGCTCCACGCGACGCCGCAGCTTGACGACCATCACACTCAAGGATGAAGAGAGCGGTACCAGGGGCTTCCCGTCGGCAGTAGGTGGGCAGCTGCCCCACCCTGCCGTATGGGGAGCTCCGCCTCTGTTCGGTAGCACTTTGGTCATCATATCCGCACCATTGTGGTCGTTATAGATGTTCTCAAGTTGCATCAACTTGGAACACACACTTCTCAAATCCAATGGTACCGCACATCAATATGCTTGGTTCCAGAATGAAAGCTTGAATTCTTGGCAAGATGAATAGCACTTTGGTTGTCGCAAAACAGAATGTACTTCTCTTGCTTAATTATGTCCCAACTCTTGCAAGAAGTTTTTCATCCACAACACTTCCTTGCATGCTTCAACTGCTGCAATGTATTCAGCTTCTGTTGTTGATAATGAAACACACTTTTGCAGTCTTGATTGCCATGACACTTCTCCCCTGCAAATGTCATCAAGTATCCTGAAGTGGACTTCCTAGAGTCACTGTCTCCAGCATAATCAGCATCTGTGTATCCCTATAACACATGTTCACCATTTCCAAAGCATAAACATGGAAGTTCCTCTGAGATACCTAACAATCCACTTCACCGCAGCCCAATGTGCTTCTCATGGATTGCTCATGAACTGGCTAACAACTCAATGGAAACAAAGAATTTTATCACTTGGACCTGACTGTGATCTCTCCCTAGATTTACTTCTGCTGCGCTGAGGTTTCCTATGACTGCGACCTCTATTCTCATCTTTCTTTTCAGCCACATATGCATTAGAAGAAGATGACTGATGACTGCCCTTTTCCCTTCTTCTGGCTTCCTCATTCAGCAGGCTATTCTTCACCATATCTGGGGTCAGCTTCCCATTTGGAGCTGAGTTGCTACGTTATACAACAAGTGTGTTCCAGTTGTCTGGCAATGAGCTCAACAACAGCAGTGCCTGCACCTCATCATCAAGGTTTATCTTCATTGCGGTCAACTGATTTTATGTGGCATTGGAAGACATTCAAGTGTTCAATAACACTGCTGCCATCTCGGTACTCAATCTTTGCAAGCTGCTTTATCACCGAGGCTTTGTTCACCCCTGTCTTTTGTTCATACATGGATTCCAACTTTCGCTGCAACTAAAACCCAACTTGATCATTAGCAACATGGTGGAAGATACTATGGTCGATGTGCAACCGAATCATACCTACTGCTTTCCGATTCAATACTCTCCAATCTTCTTCCATGACACTGGTGGGAATTTTCTCTCATGATTGGCTCATACAAATCCTTACAATACAACAAGTCCTCCATCATGGGCTTCCACAAAGCATAGTTTGAAGCATTCAACTTAATCATGCCATTTGAAGTATTGTTGTTGTCCTCCATTGCCAAAAGAGAGAAATAATCACCTCCAACACTTGATTTCGCGTCCATAAATACAAAGCGTGTATCCATTGGTAAAGATGAAAGGATGTGAGAAAGAATAAAAAGTAGGACATGATTTATGATGCAAATATACAAGAGATGAATAAAATATAAAAGTGGTTGCACAATTTATAATAGCCTGGGATTTCTGGCGTAAAATTGTCTTCTATATTTTAGAACCCAGATTTTGTGAACCGTTGGTGCAACCCAACAAATATGCTCTCAACTTTTTTGAGTCACTTGGAAACTCATTGATTTACCAATTGCTTTTTTGGAACTATTGGAGGATGTTCTTCGATATACACTATATCTAGATTCTACATATATACATAATAAACATATTGTGTCTACAAAAATCAAAATGACTTGTAATTTAAAATCGAAGGCTTGCTTGTGACTATCTTCAACAGCCTACGCATAACAATACCTAAACTCAAAATGTGTGTTCCACGTTACTTTGGCGGAAGAAAACAGCCTACACAGGCTAGGCACACGAAGGACACATTTGGTGTGGGAGGCGAGGTGCCGGTGAGGTGTAGCGCAAATATGCGTCGCATGCATGCTCCGGCCAATGGGTCGCACAAACTGCTATTGCCCGCATCCACCCGGTCGCGCTTGCTTGCGCTTGCGCATGCCCACAACATCTTTTGGGTTCTCTTAGTTGGAGATGCATTCCATCCAATGCATCTCCTGCTTGGGTCAGTATTGTTGGAGGCAGTCTGCAGCTTGCCAATTCCTTCCAGTACACGGGTCCACAAGATTTCGGGTGGAGTTTGACGATACTATGTGCAGACTCAAATATGTGTGCCGGTATACTTGTATCTTTAGATGTGTCCCACCCCAAAACTTCTCTTAGATATGTGCTTGTTAGCATGACTCAATGCATGCCTGTGCATTTCAGGGTTGTTAGGATAAACTAAACTAAGCTTTACTCCATGTTTTGGATGCCATACAAAAGGTCTAAATATAAACTAATCAGAAATAAGATTAATAGAGGTAGCTAATTGATGAGTAGAATTCACAGAAACAATAATTTGCCCATGTTTAGTTTATTATTCAACTAGGTTCATGCCCGTGCGTTGCTACAGGACAACAAAACTTTTATACTAAAAACACATGGATCGTATGATAAAATAATAATACTGGAAATTAAATACATATGTTAAAGTGACCTTATCTAAAAGTAAAATTTGTTAAATTAACTTAGTCTGTCAAGAAGAGCACGGTGTCAAGGCACACAAACTCCATTGTACTCCCTCCATCCCATAAATAAATGCTCATATCATATCCCGAGGAGTCAAATACAAACATGTATTAATGTTTATGATATGTAATAAATATTATTAGATTAAGCATGGAATATACTTTTATAATACTTAAACTTTGACTTCTCGTAAAATGAGGCGCGCATTTGTTTGTGGGACTAAGATAATGTTTTATATCGGAAAAATCTCCAATATTCATTTCTTTCATACGGCAATAAATCCACAAATCTCTTTCACGTTACAGCCACGTTATAGATACGTGCATAACTGATTTAGGCAACTTTTTGCAAAATTACAGAAAATATGACTTTGACCATCACTTTGAATCTGTCATGCCAAGCACCAATGCCATCTGAGTCATATGCATTTATAATAATCATATATCTAAAACAGCATATACAGGCCATAGCATGAGTGAATGTACTAAAACAAATCTTTCAAAAATCTCGTCCTCTTTCCATTTTGGGTGTATGGTTAGGTAAATCAGCAGATTTACTCGAGCACAAACGGTTCCAATGAGTAGAAGCCCTTGAACAATATCAAAATAAATTGCAATCATCAAAACCCTTGCAATGATCAGGTTGCAGCTTATTATAACTTCAGTTCTTAGTTTCACATTACAGGAAAGGATAACGGGATGTATATCTCATGTCTCAGTTTTCATGATTTATATTCCAGGACTCAAATCTCAATCTGATCTCCTATAGTTACTCAATTTTAATACTAAAGGAAAGGTAATATAACAAAAGGGTTTTATATGGCCATCTCAATTTAGTAAATCCACTTCTTCAGAACACAACATAAGCATTATTTTATCACATTCTCACCTGAATACAGTGATCAACTCCCGTCCAAAAAAAAGAGTGTCGGTGCCTGAGTGCTAAGTGGCGTCTTGCCGTGTCCTTCTATCCTACCTCCTCTCCTCCTCTAATCTTCCTCAATCTTTCCCCAAATCCAAAGAGTGTTCAGAGCCATTGATAGATCGACGCCTGCGCTCCTTGGATCTGTAATTTTTTTTTGCTGATTCCCCTCCTGGTTCATCTGCTCTCTCCTTCGTGAGCAAGAGTGGCGTCCCAAAATCTGCTGCAGAACATTGGCGTCCCAAAATCAGGAATTCCCTCCGATCTGCTGCTTCTCCAATCTCAGATCGTCTCATGCGCTCTGCTATTCTGGTCTTTTCGTTCGATTCATCGGCACCGTCGTCTCCGGTTCCGCAACTTTGCCTTCTGCCGTGTTCGTCTTTTTCTCCCCCAATCCCATTTCCTTCCGATCCATTCTCCTCTTTTAATCCTCTTTTTACTTTATGTTTTATCAAGTGGAGGAGCCATCTACCTCCAATTTTATTTCCTCCGTTGTTAGATTTCTTCTACCGCTTCCTTCCTTGGCCATAGATACCTCTGATGCTCCAGCTCCTTCTCCCATGGCAGATGTGCCCCCTGAGCCACCACCTCCACCCACCGCTCCCCCTGACCCACTCCATATTGCTCCATTCATTCCCACACCAGCTAGTACACCTCGCACCACTCTGCTTCGCCATGCTGAACCATCCATCCATGACAGCTCGCCATTGCCATCTGCTCCCAAAGTGCATCATCGATATGCTGAAACCACAGCAGAGCGTGGAGACTCTCACCCAGGCGTCGGCTCCACGATCTACCGACCTCACCCTCGGGCATGCCGTTCGGACCTGGGGAATCCCCTGGTCCATGAAGATATCCACCGTCATGCTGGGAGGCTGGATTCAGCAGGTGACCCACATCGTGGAGATCACCCTTCGCTCCCAGACCAGCTTCCCAACATTCCACATTCAGTGTTCCCTGATCACTCTCCGCTACCCACGCCACGTGCTCCACCAAGTCCGGCTTCACCCTGTGATCCTCCTCAGACAGCCCACTTTGTCTAGTTCTTTGCGTAATGGTGCTGTGCACCCTCAAGCTCGAGGCACTCCTCAACAACACCAACAGGCTCCTGCATCAGGCTCTGCAGCCGTTCGACAAAGCGCCACCGGCGCCATGACACACTTTGCATGGAACTGCCGAGGCTCAGGCGGGAACCTTCGTAGTTCTACTATGGCGCATCTCTCCCGCCTTCTAGTTTCTACTAGAGCTCAGGTATGTTTTATTTCAGAAACTAGGGATTCCTCTATAACTAAAACTACTATTAAAAATCATTTTAACATTAACTATGCTTTTGTTGTTCCGGCTCAAGGCCAATCTGATGGCCTTTGGCTGATTTGGAGTAATGATGTTGATATTACCGTTGTTGATCATAGCCAAAACTTCATCTTTGCCTTGTGTATTAATAAAATTAGCATGCAACAATATGGCTTGGTCTGCATCTATGGCGACCCTCATCATCGCACAACTAGAGCTATCTGGGAGCAAGTGCTTGATTTTGTTGTACAAAATAGCAACTTGCCTATGTTCTGCATGGGTGATATGAACGATCTAATGCATGTTAATGAAAAGTTAGGTCCCACTAAGGCTGATGTAAATCGTATTAATGAGTTCTGTGCTTATGTTAAACAATGTGGTTTTATTGATCTTGGTTATAGTGGGCCGGCATATACTTGGACTAACAAATATTTTTCCTCTATTCCTACTTATGAAAGACTTGATCGATGTTTAGCCAATGCAAAATGGTGTCTAGCGTACCCCGCGACTACTATTTACCACCTTCCCATGATGTACAGTGACCATGCCCCAATCCTAGCGGTTTTAAATTCAAATTGTAAACGTACTAACAAACCTTTTAGATTTGAAAATTGGTGGTTGATGGAACAGGAATACCATGCTGTTGCCAAGCAAAGCTGGA
>JAKNSH010374584.1:0-10275 GCA_027790015.1 Cymbopogon flexuosus
CTGAACCATTTTTGTTCGATCTGATGTCTATTAGCACTTAGCAGTGTCTGTCCTCAGCAAGCTGCCCTCGTGGTAATTAATTCCTTTGGGTAAGCTAGTGTCTTGGGTAATACAGTTTTTCTTTTCAACGGTTACTCATAATTTTTCTAATTTGTTGTGTGGGTCTGCTACTGGTTAAACTAAACGTCACCCACTTGCATGGCTACATGCCATTGGCAAAAAATATGCTGACGGAGTTACTGGAGGAAAAGGAGCAGAGGTGTTATTGTCGGTTTCTGTATAATGGAAGGCAGCTTTGCTTCAATACTCTGATATGGCTATTTTGCACCTGACAACTTTTTTTTTCATTCATGTTCCATTCAAGCAGGATGACATTCTTGACCGCGCATTTTATCAAAATTACTGTAACTGAAACATGTACTACCAGAGAAAACCATCCATACAATTGACTATTGTGTCCAATATCTAATATCTTGATTTGTCAAGCAGACATATTACCAAAGAAAAGTTACAGATGATAATGTACATCTTCTTCAAAAATGTGAGGTCTGGGGAAGCCTGCATGTGTGTGGGATATTAATTAAAGTATAAGTTCAAAAATCGCTTGAGGCAGTGTGCCTCGACAGATGCAGTTTGTTGTTGGTACGGCATTGTGGATGTCCTATAATAAGTTACAGATGATTTCTATGGAGTTTTCTCTTCTACAAAATCCCTCCACTCTGTCGAGGTGCATAGCAATGGCAACTGTTTAGTTTAGCTGCACACTCAGTCCAGGAGGAACAAGAGCAGCTCCCCGGTATGGACTTGGGCCCACCGCAGGAAATGGTAGGTACAGCAGTTAGCATGTTCTAGAGTCTGTTAATCTGTAAGTTTATTTAGCATGTTCATGATTTGCCAGCATATATTGTATGGTGCATCAACTAAATCATGTCCGTTCAGCTAAAAGTGAACTAGGTTGTTTCAGCATCTTCTGCACTTTGCGTAGTGGAGAGCAGAATTTCAGTAATGGTTAGAAGGGATGGTGGATGTTTCGACTAACTACTACGATGTGCTTTGCTAAACTCGTTATTAGAAGAATTGCTTTCGGATAATGTAAAATAGGAAGGCCTTGTCTGAATTAACTGAATTCGAATAACTGGTGGTGTGTATTGAATGGCTTTCTCATGATCTAATAACTATTGAAAAGAACAAACAGGCCATGGCATGATAAGATGGCAATAACAAATGGTGAACTTTCGCCATCTCATCCACTCTAGGTAGGTTCTTTCCAACCGCAATCACCCAAAGTGGAACATTTAGGTTTCTGTGCAGGACTTGGGTTAAGAAGAACGCCAGCATCAGTAAGAGTGTAAGACAGCGCACAACAGTACTGCTAGCCATAATCTACTGCAGGTTAGAATTAAAATAGTACTGAACGTACATTAGGGAGGCACTAAAAGGTACTACTAGTACTGTTGTGGTAATCTAATCAAGCTCCATTGGTAGTGGCGCGCCGTGGCCGTCGTCGGATCCTCGTTGTGGTTTGTGCTTAGGGAGGCAGGAAATCAAGGTTCAGTAAAGCCGCGCACATTCAGACAGAACATCAAGTTTGTGTGGGTGTCCCCATTCGTAATGGCAAGCTGGGCATTCACCTCAACGTCCTCACGTCAGGTCACACTCACACGCGTTGAGCGATGCACAGTCCTAGGAGTAAATAAAAAGGCTTTGAATCGCGTACTGCTGCATAAAAAACTTGCAGTCCTAGACGATGCACTGCACTGCACCAGTATTGAATTCCCAGTTGTCAGCGCTACAGTATCACTCAGTAGGAGTAACACCCACAGCACGGTAGTAATGGCGTGTACCATATGCAATCCCTAGGATTACTGCGCCTGCGTGACTTGTACAGTACAGTACTGAAAGGGTGAAAGAGAGAGAGAGGTGCTGGACCTTTTCCCACGGCCAGAAGAGCGGCCCGAGCCGCAGGGCCGCCGCGGCAGGAGGAGCAGACGCCCGCCGGAGCCCGCACGGGTTGCCCGCGAAGGGCGACATCGCCGGCGCCGCCGCCCCTGCGGCAGGAAGCAGAGCCATCGGTGGTGGTTGTGGAGGTGTGTCGCGGGTGGGAAGCAGCGCGCACCCGCTCTCGTCCGTTCGTCCGCCGATAAAATCCGACCGGCTCCTCTTCGCCGTGGCCCAGTAGGAGACCAAGCCTGGGCTGGCTGTTGCGGCCCAGGCCCATCCAAACGGCGCTGCGAGCCTGCGACGACGCCCTTCGGTCTCGTGCGCGCACTGCGCACACGTGGGATCGGAATCTCCTAGTAGTGCAATGGTAGCACAGTTCCCTACAATGGCTGAGATCGAGCTGACTACTGGTTGGTGAAGGTGGTAACTCCAGCTTTTACGCACAAGAAAAAACCAAGAAGGCATTGATGATTGATTCGGGCCGATCGATGGCGACGCAGAGGCGGCAGCTTGCGCTGTGCCGTGCTGGTGCTGCAGCAGCGGCCCCGTGAGCTGTGGTTAATGACAATGTCCGTCGCGGACCGGAGGCCGGGGAGGCGGAGCTGCATGCATGCTTCGGATCTCGAGGCGGCGAAAAAGTCTCCGGCAGGGGGCTCCGTCCTCGTAGATGCCGGGTCCGGACAGCGCGCGGGACAGGGAGGCTGCCTTGGTGTGCGAGACCTCGCGTCGCCTTCCGTGCGGTCTGCGGTGGCAGCAGTGGCACGGCCGCCGCGCGCGCGCATGCAGATGCGGACACGGCCGGGGCGGGCGCGGGAGTGGCCGGCTGGGCTCGCCTCTCGAGCGTGCGCCGGCGCTGGCGCAGGCGATCCGACCGAATCATTTCGCAATCGATTACTCCTACCTGCGTGCCCTCTGCGCGCCTGCCTGTGCCTCGGCGTGGTCGAGGAGCCGGGACGGACGGTTCTGACGCCGCTTTCCCACTCCGTAGATATCGCGTGGTGTGGCCTTCTTCTAGACTGGGAGGCCAAAGAGCCTTCTGAACTGTTGGGAAAAAAAAAAACATTCTGAACCGCCGACCCTCCACCGCTCCAAGCAAAGGCGTCGGTGCTCTCGCATTTCTTGGAGTTTTTTATTCTTCGTGTTTCCCTTTTTCAGGCTTGGTTTCTGTTTCTTCATCCTATCTCTTTTTTCGATGATAGTTTTTCTTTGTTTCAGCTACTGGTGCGCCTAACAATGTCTCATGCACGTTTCATCTTTAAGTACTCCATTCAGTCGTAAATATCATTCTGAATATTGTTACATCCTATAAAGCTGTAAAGCACACGCTGAATTACTACGTTTACAACATATACTTTATATAAGTCAATATATACAATATATTTCTATCAATTTCTCTATCTCTCTATCTCTGTCTCCACCTAATAATAATGAAGCGCCTCCTCTAACCTGTTTTTTTTCCCATAACACCTTAGGCCAACCGCAATGAAAGTTTCATGTGCATTAAATCAGCTGATGTAAATGAAGAGAGATGAAAAAAAATGATGGGATGAACTAGTTTCATGGGGATGAAACTTGTTTACACTGTTTCAATAGCAGAGTCTTGGAAACAGAACTATGAAAGTCCCATTAACTTAACGTTGGTGATCCTCCCATTCACCCCGTCTATATTATTTTCTGTCGTGCACATTTCCTGCACCACGTCTGTTTTAATTTGTTTTTCTTTCGGTGTTCTTTTTTTTTTTGAAATCGCGCTTTTGTACGTTTTACTTTAAGAAATTAGAGTTTGTTTACACAACTTGTTGTGATCGTTGGCGAGATGTCGTAGATCACCGCAAGCTAACACACAATAACATGAAGCACCAGCTCGAACGGTGGAGCAAACACTGGTGTACTAACTAAGAACTAATTGTGCGGCTAAAGCGACGTGTTGGGCCATTCAAGCCTCGCTCATCTTATCGGTCCTCGACATGGACACCACTTCCTGCGGCCAAAGACGAACAATTGACGCATTGAGTCCTGCCTCGAAGACGAAGCTGGCCCACCGAACGCTTCATGGAACTTGATGGCGATTGTGTCGTCTGGGGTATCAGCCGACACTTGATCAGGCCTGCCACTTGTTCACCATGATGCGTTGCGCCTGCTTCTCTGGGTTAGGGTCACGGTAGGCTGACTTGGCCATTAGACGGGTGCTGCGGCGTGGGACCCAGTTGTCGTCAATGGCCCTCGCAGTCCGGGCGCGAGGCGAAGTCTTGATCAAAGGCTCCTCCAACGACAGCGTCATGGAGTCGATGAAGGCGTCCACGCGCGAAGTTGCTGTAGGCACACTAGTAACAGGCACAGGAGCTGCAGGCGGATCGACAGTAGTAGCAGTCGGTGGTGGGTTGATGGAGAGTGCCCCGACGTCTGAGAGGACCGGCGCGTTCCTCATTCTCCCCTTTTCACCATCCGGTACCATTTTTGCTTTTCTTCATCATTATAGCGCTTATCCGAGCCCAAGCCATTGCAATGATCCGTCGTAGTGTCAGGATAGCGGCGCAGTCAAGGGAGGCCAACTCCACCAAGCATGCGCAGACCATCCTCTTGAAGAAGTTAGGGGTTGCGGTCAGCTCGTCGGCGGCTGATCCGGAGGTAATCAATTAATTCAATGCTACCTTCAGCAAACCAGCATGAGGCACTACAAGCTCTCTTTCATGGCAATTTTGACCCGATTCGCTTGGGCCTTGATGTTGTGGGCTTGGCGGAGGACGCGGCTTAGCTCGCTGTTGTGTGCCATCTTCGTCGCGCAATCTATCTCCATGTAGAAATTGTTTGGCCGGGCTGTTAGCCCTTATTTTTTCAGTTTCGTGTGGCTTTGGGGCTTGGCAAGCTTAGGCTTCCCATTTGCGTTCTTGTTATGTACTTTAAATTGCTCTTCTGCTTAATGAAATACGTGCTCTGCACGATCCAAAAAAAATTCTAATATAATACCCCTTATTTCAGGTCCTTCTGAATGCAATCCTGGTCGCCGAGACGGGTAGGGAAACCCACGCTTCCTATTCGCTTAAGGATCCAGGTCAAATAATTTTTTAACCCCACCTGTAAATTTATAACCCTTAAGCGGGGTAAAAAAAAAAAGAGAAATCGGTGTTGGATTTTCAGGTGATGGATTCCTTGAAAATGTTGGTGGAGTGGAAGCAGCATACAGAAAAATAAAGGGTATGTATGCTAGCTTGCAACATCAGTCCACAACAGCCCTAACTCCCCAAATCAAACTGAACATCTTTTCCTTTGTCCATACTCCATATATACTAGTTTTTTAGGAAATTGGAGGGGAGGGGGTCAATGCCCCCTATTGTACATACTCCATATAGTTCATACTCTTGGAGTGCTTTTTCTCTGTTGATTTTAATTTCTTCAGTGCTGCTGCGTAGTATATGCATGGAGTAAAGAAAACCCATGTTCATTTTGGGTCAAGCTTAAAAGCGATGTGAAAATATTTCACCTGTTGACGCGCAATGCAAAGCAAAAAATTCAGTGGTTCATACAGAATTGAATTTACTATCCAGATCCAAAATTCCTCCAGAATTATATATGAGGAACCGATCGATGATATGTTGACCTTGACATGTTATCGGTTGAACTGAATTGAAGAAGCATGGTAATATTTTTTTATGTAGTAACTATATGTCGTGAGTGCAGACCTGTCCTGAAGAAAATGTGACCAGCTGCTGCTGAGAAAGGCGAATACATTGTACAATGACGCAGAGTCGTCCTTAGTTGTGCATTATTTGAAAACTAAATCAGAAATAGATTCTCGAGGACTTGTCTGCTGCAAGAGCTAGCTAGCGTACCTACAAGAAGCCTAAAACCCCTACGTACTTTATCTATCTAGAAAGATCAAGTTGCAGCACAAAATAATAGTACGTACGTAGAAGATATGGAACTGTTAACACACACAGTCGCGCGCCCATCAGACAATAATACCAACAAGTAGTGTTCGTGCAACGCAAGTATATACAAATTACCTTTTTTTTTGTCAATTAAAGGAGTACAAGGCACATGAAATAATTTTGCTTGGTAGTTCAAATTAAAGATAATAGACCAAAATATAGCAAAGAAATATAAACTCATATTTGGTTACTTCTTATGGGTACGAAGATATACCCTTTTCCATCACTTCAAAGATGTTAGAGGCAAAAGACTAATTGAACCATTCAAATCTCCATACAGAGTTTACAGACGTACATCAAACGAGATTCACACTACTGCTCTGTGTATCAGTATATAGGCAACACCTCATATATCAGAACGCCTGATGAGAAGAACAAACACGCACACACACTGGAGCATATGTATTCACATCAAACCTAGCTCCCCAAGGGGACCAACATATATATCATGAAGAAAATACACTCATATATATAGTGGATCTTGTCCGGTAGCTCTCCAGAACTTCGAAGCAGGTCTGGCACCGCAAAACATTTATCCTGAAACCTAGAAAAGATAACCTAGAAATAAGTGTAATAGATAGTATCTGAAAACAAGAATATCTAGTCAGATCGATATATATAGATACAAAGTTTGCACCAGCTCTTGTGAATACCCATGTTCTAGAAAACCATGTGATCGAGCACCGTTCCAGCAATTCATGCAGGCATAGCTTGAGAGACGGAGAGGAAGAAAAAAAACTCATGAATATAGTACGTACGAAGTATATATATAGAGAGAGAGAGCAAAGGAAACCGGAGAGAGGAAAGAGAAAACGAAGATTCTCCCAATCAAAAGGTAATGATGAAAACTTTTCATCACCTGCCAGATACACAGAGGAAAGAGGAGTCAAAGCAGGCCATTATTACACCAATCTTGCTGCTCCTCCATTCGCAACAAACAAGCAAACAAAAAGGCACAGTGGAGTAATAAGATCCAGGAGTGGAAGTACAGTATCCCACAGCACATATGCTAAGAACAACCAGGAATCTCAAGACCACTCTAGCTAACAAGTATTTCAAAATCAAAGAATCAGAACAAATTTATATAGTACTAGCTCCTAACTTTGTGATATCATTTGAAGCTATTGCTGAGGGGAATGAAGCCTGGTCCGAGATCTCACAGATTCAAGGAGTATAAACTACACATGCACGAATCATCCTCAAATCGCAAGCGAGACCTTGAACCAGACAACATTCCACTCAGAAGCAAATAGCTTCATATCTTTCCCCATCTTCTCAGGTCCCTCTCTCTCTCTCTCCCGGCCCCCTCTCTCATCTTCTCATCTCTATTTCTTTTGCAAGAAGGTGTGTGAGGAGCATGGGTATGTATATAGAGACGCAAGCACACAGGTGGCCTGGTCCAGGGGCATGGTCATGATATGTGAAATGATTACTACTGCTGCTAAATTTTGAAGTCACCAAAACAATAAAAAAAAAAAGGTAAATGTTCGCTCATTCGATGCGTTTATCAAACCAGTACTATGTCCGGTCACTGACTGGTAGGACCAACTGAAACTGGAGCCCGCATGTCAATGACACTGGACACGTAAGGCTATGCACTGAAACGGACACAGGCAGAACCACATGGAAAAAAACAGACGGCATTAAACAACCATAAAGGCCGGAATGAATGGTGACAAAGAACACGGCGGCAGAGAGCCGGACCTACAGCTGTGGCCGCTGTTGGAGACGCGGGGAGCCATGGCAGCCGTCCATCTCGATCATGACGGACGCCAGGGGGGTGCAGGAGGTGAAACCCTAGCTGTGACGAGGGGGCAGCTGGTAGGGGAGTGGTTGAGGGAAATGCGCGGCCCAAGATTTGGAATTTGGTGTGCCTGTTCTTGTGTTGGCGTATGCCCTAGTGTACGTCGTCCCGCATTATTCAACCTTCATTGCTAGGAGCACCCAACAATGGTGTGGGGGGAATATCTCTCCTCAGAGAGAGATCGAGAGAGTTAGCACTGAGTCACTGAATGTTACTTCTTCCGATTAGAAGTATAAGTTATGTCCACCAGCGTCGAGATATATAGTCTCCAATAATATGACAATAATTTGATTAGTGATAATACTAAAATATATTGCATTAAGTAAAAATAACAAGCACACACTTCATAAAGAATACCGTAATATATCATTTGTGTTTACTGACATATAAAATTAAACTAAATATATATTGACATATAAGAAGATAAAAAATTTGCTTAGAATAAATCTAGCTAGACAAACTTCTACTGTGTTACATGTGATGGGACTTGGGAGAAGTACTATAATAATGCATAGCTAGGCATGTCCTATATGTGGCGTTTTTAAGTCTGAATGACACGGCCTTGTTCTCTTGGTGTCAGAAAGTTAGAAAGTTAGAATTCCGAAACACTGTAGTATTTTGTTTGTATTTGGTAATTATTATCCAATTATGGACTAATTAGGCTTAAAAGATTCATCTCGTAAATTAGAGACAAACTGTGTAATTAGTTACTTTTTTATCTATATTTAATGCTCCATGCATGCGGCCAAAAATTAATGTGATGGTGATGTGATGGAGAGAAGTTAGAATTTCTAGCAAAGAGAACCAGGCCCTAGCTAAAAGTATAGTATGAGTTACAACTTACAAGGGTCTTGCATTGAGGCGTTTTCAACTCTGAACAGTGTCGAATCAACGGGCAAATTTTTACAGTAGGACGCGCACACGGAGCAGACACGTACATTATTATTGTTATATAATAATAATGACACATGCATGCATATGCATTCTTCAGTGTGGCGAGCATGCAGTGCAGCTGACAAATCTCACCTTGTAGTACCGTTTCAATCGGCAATAGAAAAGATGATCCTTTCTTTTCTTTCTATACGTTCTCAGATATGTGTCGTGTCTCGTGACGTGCTAGTAGAAACAAAACCATTTTATTTGTCAGAAAAATAATTATTGTCTTATTAGATATATGTGGTCCTCCCGTCTCTGATAGTCTTGCATCAACGCGAGCAATGCAAGACGTACTATGCCCCTGGTATAGCACTACAAAATCTGCAGCAGATACAAATATGTGCCCTGATAAACAATACGTGTATGCATTTGTGTGTTGCCGAGGCCGAGAGCTTCATCTCTCCTTTTTTCTCCAGATTCTGTATTCGTCTTAAAACTCAATACAAACAGTGAAACAGAGCGCCCTCGTTTACTGGGAATTACAGACTGTACAGCAGTGCAAGAGCACTGTTTGGTTTTGTTGATTTGCTTTGCAATATTCTGATCATGCATGTGTTGGATTTTGTATGCATGCGATGGGTGTCATACGCACGCTGACACAACAATACAACTTTTACTTAGATTAGACAACCTACAAATTAAAATACTGTAGTGATGTCCAACAACTATTCAAACCCTCGCACCCCCATGGCATTCATGGCTCTACAAGTTGGGTTCAGATGGGTCAGACGGTAGTACTCTCCCCGTCCCCATAAGAATGCAATCCTTACTTTCTGAAAAGTCAATTAACTTCAAATTTGACCGAAGTTTTACAAAAACTAAAAGAGTACTAGCATTTACAATAAAAAAATAAATACCATTAGATTAAGACAAGATATATTTACGTAATAAATCTCAGTTAAGACATAAATATTAATACTTATCATTATAAACTTGGTCAAACTTTAGAAAATTAACTAGTATGATTCCTATAATTATATCATTATTCTTTTTGGGACGAAGGAAGTATATATTAACACGGCCGTACTTGACTTTTTTCCTCATAATTCAGAGTTAGAGGAGATCAGACTTGTCATGTCACCAGACTCACCACCATAGTCATGTTCTGCATGTAGACAATAGTCTTGTTAACCAGCAATCATACTTCACATTATTAAAAATGACAAGACCAGTAAATTAAACCACTAGAGCATTGTATGTTTACCATGCCAAAAACAAAAACCACTCCTTTTACCATCTTCAGCCTATGAAAAGCACTAGGTCACTCTTATTATACCCAGTTGCATACAATCTTCAGCCTATGAAACACTTTTATTATACATAGCTGCATATACATAGGCTGTAAGCATTTTACACGCCAGTAAAGAAATAAACTCAAAATCTCATGACAATTCAACGTTAATTTACCTATGAGACACCATGTCCTAAAAAGGGTTAAATCCACTTTAGGACCTTGAACTATCACAAAAGTCTGAATTTCAACCTCTATCTTCAAAACCGGATAATATTGGCCCTTCAACTCTCGAAAAAGTTCACTTTTCAACCTTGGGCGGTTTTATAGGCGATTTTGCATGGGTGTTGATGTCAGAGAAGATGTCAACACTTAATGAATAGTACTTGACCGCCAAATGAATCTAAAGAGACAACATTCCATGTTACATAAGC
>JAKNSH010374928.1:0-19588 GCA_027790015.1 Cymbopogon flexuosus
CCTTCTATTCTAAAATATAAATTATAGAAGCGTTAAAATTTATATTAAATTTATGTCAATACACTCCCTCTTCAAACCACCAAATCATATCTATGCTGTGAGTATCTTCTTTTTTTGGCCTCAAGACATACGTTATAGGAATATACACATATATCAATATTATTATTTATAGGCTTATAGCTAAAAGACTAAAGTGTCTCCTACAAGGAGAAAGGTAACAAGACATGTAGAGAGATGTATAATCTTTTGAGAAAAGAGAATTTTTATTAAGAAAATAGAATCATAAGTATTCTAGAACAAATTTTGAATGCTAACTATTTTGGAGGCGAAGGAAGTGTTGTCACGCTAAAAACATGAGACACAAGTTTTCTCTATAGTCAATAGAGGGTCACATGCGTCGTTTATTTTCTTTATGACGATATATCCTAAATTTGCTACAATAACTTATATTCGAGAGCAAGTGTTTATCTATCTCGACCCACATACTAAGAGTATGTCTATGTGTTTTTCTTTCCCAGCACCCACCTGATTTTTCTAGCATTCTTTCTCTTCCTCTTCAAGTCGCTCGCTGCTCATGCCCCACACCAGCCACCGCCATGACCGCCGCCACCTTCTTTAGTTTTAGTGAGTCCATATGTCACCATCTCCTCTAACCCGGCGAGCCTCCCCTGCCTCGACCTAGCCTGACTGCCTCTACCACTGTCAACTCCCCTAAGCCGCCCCGACCACCATCTAGCCTACCTACGTCTCCTCGTCCGGGCCCTCCTATAGTTGTCGGAGTTGGAGAAGAAAAGAGGGAGAGTTCATCAAAACCCTAGCTACCGTTGTCGTCGTCATCGTCTTCGTCTCAGGTGGAGGAGAAGGAGGATGCCTACCTTGTTGGCACCTGCGAACTCTGTTGCCGCCACCGTCGGAGAGGAAGGAGGAAGGATATGCAAAGCTCGGCCAAGCACGGTACCAGATGACCATCACCACATTGCCGTGCGAATCAGAGCACCCAAAATCGGTGTGGATGGATGCTAAAACATCTAAGTAGATGGTATTTATCGAGGGAAGTTCTTAATGATATATATAGAAGAAAAAAAGAAAATAAACTATGCTGTCCATTAAAAGTTGTTCCCTCTATTGTCATTCACAAAACACTAAATAGGCATTCTGATGAGAAGGGAAATATCATCAACGCTTTAGAGACAGAAACCAACAGCTCTCCTCTTCCTCTGTCAAAGTCGTAAAGGTAGAATGTAAACACGCGCGAACAAAGACATGGTCATAGTTTTGTTACTTACAAGAAACAAAAAAATAAAAATGAAAAGGAGAAAAAGAAAATACTAGGGAAGCATAGCAAGCAACCAGCCAACAACCGAATAGCGAGAGCAGAGGACACACTCTCAGGCACAAAGGCCGGCCGATCAGAGCAGCTAGAGAGAGGCGGCGTCGCGGCGAGGTGGAAGAGAGGAGAGAGGAGAGAGAAGAGAGAGGGGTGAAGGAGCGTGGGTAAAAAAGAGGAAACAAAAAGGAAAAACGAGCGAGGCAGAGAAAACACAAGCAAACAGACGACAACAAAAATAGGAGGTCGGAGGCGACGAGCGGGAGGCGGAGGCGAGCAACAACGTGAATAAAAATTTTATTCGGAGAAACAAGGGAAGCCGGGGAATCGCGTCGGAATTCCGGCGAATCGGCGGGATCCGGCCGGGATCTGCGCGCCGGATGAGGGGTCGGCACCATGAAATGGTCCACATTGCTCAGTAAGGTCGTCTTCGCCGCCGGCCAGCAGCAGGAGCAGCCGCCCCCGCCCCCGCCGCCGCCGCCGCCGGGGTCGCCGTTCCACCGCCACCAAGCCGCCCACGACCTCGCCACCCCGAGGCTCAGCTCCGCCTCCACCGGCGGGGACGAGGGCGGCTACGACGCGGCGGCCGGGAGCTCGCCCTCTGCCGCCGCGTCCCCTGCCAGGTGGGTCCCTCAGCCAAGTCAAACGCCTCTCTACAGTTCTCGCGTTGCCTGAATCAAATCCCGTGTCTGGTGATGAATGGCCAGCTCCGATGCGATCCCGTTACTCCCGTTTTCCGGGTTTAGCAATGGCAACCGGATTTAGATTCGGGGAGGGTTCGATCGCAGATGCTTGCTTTTCCGTTTCACCTTCCCATCTGTGTCTGTTTGGTGATTTAGTTGGCAGATGCGGGATTATTTGTTGTATTAACATTTTAACTCATAGGATAGGATTGATATCAGTGAATGGTTTTTTTAGCTCGAGCTTGGTGATAGTGCTGCAGTTATTTTGGTTTTGCTCTTATGTTGATGATAGCCGATGATGTTGTCTTCAGAAGAATTGATGCTGGACTAGGATGGTGCCTTGGAGGGAAATGATGCCCGAATAGGACGGTGGTTGGGCAAGTCGGTAGCTGCATAGTCAATTTTATGATCTGTATGCCATGCCTGAAGGCTAAGGCCCTTGTCCTTTTGTTTGTTGTGCTTTCGTAGAGCAACGGGGCTAATGTGTTTTTGCATTTCTAGTAGCAGAGAAAGTGGAATTTTAGCAATCTTGATTGAGGTCAACTTTATGATTTTGGTTTGCTTGATTTGTTGGTTTATGTTTGAACTGGGATATTGTAAGATTATTGTGGCACATGTCATTCTAAGGTGGTGTGAAGCAGTGGTGGAGCCACTGCCCGGCCACCCTGGGTGGCCAGGCGGACTCCTCTGCAAACTTCAAAAGAAAAAGTCTATATATCAAAGAAAAATGCTATAATTTGTTATGTAACAATGAGGATTGTCCGATCTCTGAAAAACATCTAGCTCTGCCACTTGTGTGAAGCTCGGTTGTCTATGTTACATTGTTTCTCGAGTTACTGTGCTGCTAGGGATACACTCCTTTATTGATTTTTTTTTGTTAGATTTCCTGTGTTAGATACTTCTAATGATGGTTATTGCTACTACTGTCATATTCTCTGTGACCCCCTTCTGCTGCACAGTCACTCGTATTGTCTGGACAGTAGCTGATCAGGGTTGCTAGGTCATCAATCTGTGATTAAACATGATTTAGCTGCTTTGGATATCACAGAGATTGTATATATGAAAAAGATATGCTTACTGGGGAATGGAGACTTGTAAGCCATACATGCATAACGTTTGGTCTGGAAATTAAGGTTCCTGATTGTTCATTTTTTCTATTGCCATTGCTGCAGTGTTGTTAAATAGCATTACAGTACCGTGAAAGAACAGTGACTTATTTATGCACTTGCCATTATAGTATCCTTTGCCTAACCAACTGTATAATCACTTGGTAAAGGAACAAATACTATGGTCATGATTGTTTGTCAGTTATGTTACCGGCGATCTTTTCTTGGACACTCTATAACACTTGGACCTGATAACAAAAGTTTGTACCTCTTATAAGCTTCTATTTATTTATTTTTCCTGCCAATCTCTCCAAGCTAACTAATGTATGTGCATTCCCACATGGTAGTATATGTACCACAGGTTAAGTTCCTGTATTCTAGCTTTCAACAATTAAATCAAGAATTTTTGTCCATTTCAAAAATTGATTGGGAATTTGGTTCTGCTATTTTGAGTGAATTATATATGCTTCTGCAAAAAATCTTCATGTTCTTCATCTTAACAAAGGATGCAAGTGGGTCTCCAATGGTGTTTTGTGGGTCAGCTAGCTGAGTTTATGTCTCCCCTTAAATTAATTATGTGGCATGAGGTTCTATTTCATTTTAGCAAGTTTGGGTCGACCCAATGATCCAAAACATGTGGGATGTACATCCCTAATCTTAACATTATTTCTCTTGTACTCAGGGGGAAAAATGAATTGGAGTCGGACTTTAGGAGGTTATGGGAAGAATTTCGCTCTTCCAGCTCTGAAAAGGTACCCTGACACTTGTTTTATTTTTTTCACCATAAATCAATAGTAAGACCTTGTGAGCTGGTTCTTGCCTTGACATTGTATTCTGTTTTTCCTTCTGCAGGAGAAAGAGAGGGCCTTAAATTGGGCTGTAGATGTCTTCTGTAGGCTAGTGAAGCAATATTCTAGTGTAGCTCAATTAGTTACAAAGTATGACTATTTACAAGTGCACACACTACTTTCAGTAAATTATTATGCTGTTACATTGAATTTATTTCAGTGATTTCATGTCTACTCTCTATTTAGAAAACCGAATAATGGTCTTCTGTTTCTTTCCTTCGTAATTTCTACAGGTTAGTAGAAGGACATGTTTTTTCTTTTGTTATTGGAAGAGCTTTTGTTACTGATGTGGAGAAACTAAGAATCCACAGCAAAGGAAGATCACTGCGTGTGGCCGATGTTATTGGCTTCTTTTCAGATATCACAGAGGTTTGTTCTTATATTATTTATCTAGTGCAATTTCTGGATTCCAGGTGGCCATACACTCTCTTAACTTGTTGGTTCCATGATGCAGCTTGGTATATGTCCAGGATCAAATTTGTTGTATGCAGTCGAAGTTCTTGTGACAGAGGTTAGTGAAATTGCTATAATATGACAAAAAAGAAGTCTATTTTTCGTGCACTATACTGTCTGTTGTTGCAATATTTATTATAGCATGCAATTAGTAGCACAAAGAAGCAAGAGGCATCTGTGTCTTTGAGTTCTGGCATAATTAATATCCAAGTGTGGGTGTTAGGTGGTTCATGGATACAACTTTACTTAGCTATGGACTTGCTTGCTGATATTATATTTCTTATCCAATATGAAACACAATTACACAATTTACGAAATGTTTAAACTAACTAGCATCTCTTGTCATGTTTAATTTCATGGTTACAGACAAATGATAAGCAGCCTCTGTTGGACTCTGGTATTTTGTGCTGCCTGATATATATCCTCAATTCTCTATTGAGTCCCAATGAGAACTCCACAAATACCTCACCTGTTCACCAAGAAGGATCCAGAATTGAGAAAAACAAAAATTTGGATCCTATGCAATCACGACGGCTTGAGGTGATCTCAATCTTCTGGTTCTCATAGAAACAGGGTCTTATTTGCAAGACTGTTGACATACACAAAATCGTAAATTGTTTAACATAGGGTTGTTGCTTTGTCTGTATTATTACGTGTATTTTGCTTTGTGTCCATAACTCCATATGTGTTATATATATGGTGACTATATTTCCTCCCTTCATTTTCTCCTGGTCAACTTGGGTTTTAATTTTTATTCTTCTTTCTGTTCTTGGAGATTGAGGGAAGTGTAATACATATAATGAAAGCACTGGCGAGCCATCAATCTGCCGCACCAAGTTTAATTGAAGATGATGCCTTACAAGTTCTTTTCCACATGGTTGCAAATGGTTCAATATCTGTGTTTTCACAGTTCAGGGATGGTATTATTCCCCTTCACACAATTCAGCTCCATCGCCATGCGATGCAGGTAATTTGAAACTATGTTACATTATGTATTGGAGGGTCATGTTTCTGCTGCACCAATAGTTGCTAAATATATTGAGTTCATAACTGAACAGGTCCTTGGTCTTCTTCTTGCAAATGACAATGGGACTTCTGCAAAGTACATCAGGAAGCACCAGCTGGTACATTACTATCTGTTCTTTATTGTGGATGAAATGTTGTCCTGTTCTTTGCTCTAGTTAGGATTTGGCCACACTAAAATACTAAACAGCACATAGCAATGTGTTCTTAGTTATTCAATCTTCACAAAGAGTAGCTGTTTTCACTTGGCCAATATTAGAAGTTTAGAACATAACTTTGAAGAGTGGGAAAATCTTCACTGAAGCATCTTGGTACTTCATTTAGGCATTTTCTTCTGACATAGACATCCTTTTAGGCCCCCAGCTAAATCCTGGTAACTGTGCTACCATTTACCACCATTTACCGAAGTTCTGTTTTCTCTCCCTTTGCTCATCTCTTTTTAGACTGGTCACTGGTGGCATGCAGGGTTCAACCACTTCCCGCTGGGGTGTTGGGCATCTTGTAGCAGTTTCTTTGTATTATTTACTGAACAGCTATTCTTTTGCATTTATTTCTATTCAATCTTGTTAACCCTTTATCCACCATATCTTTTAGATTAAAGTACTCCTTACGGCTGTGAAAGATTTCAATCCTCAGAGCGGTGATGCTGCTTACACCATGGGCATTGTGGATTTATTACTGGAATGTGTTGAGCTGTCTTACAGGCCTGGTTAGTATTGATGAACTTTACCACTCATGTATTTCTTTGGAGTGCTTTGATTCAATATTTTTCAATGTTTACAAATTATTTAATAACTTTCTTTTGTCTGGTCATGTTTCCACCTCTAGCTTATCCCTGCCTGGGATTAAATACTTTGTTGCCATACAAATTGAATGATCACTATTGTCGTGCACCTAATATCTTAATATCTGGTTTACTTTACAGAGTCCGGGTCCATAAGGCTCAGGGAAGACATACATAATGCTCATGGTTACCAGTTCCTTGTTCAGTTTGCTCTTACGCTTTGTAGCTTACACAAAAATCAGACTGTCCAATCCTCATCCAAGCTAGCATCTGAAGAGGATGCATCCGTTCCTTCTCACAGATTAGAACAAGATATATTCTCATGTGACCTTTCACCTCAGTTGTCTAGGTTGCTTGATGTTCTTGTAAATTTATCACAAATTGGCCCCTCAGACAATGGTGGCGGTAAGAGATCTTCTCACGTGAAAGGAACGGGGCACAGCAGAAGCCGAACTCCTTCTGCTGACAAGTTTGACGACATGATGGAAGTTAGTAGCCCCAAGGTAAAAGATCTTGACGCCATTCAGATGCTACAAGATATTTTTCTGAAAGCAGACAACTTGGAAGTGCAAGCC
This sequence comes from Cymbopogon flexuosus, assembly GCA_027790015.1. Classification (NCBI taxonomy): domain Eukaryota; kingdom Viridiplantae; phylum Streptophyta; class Magnoliopsida; order Poales; family Poaceae; genus Cymbopogon; species Cymbopogon flexuosus. Next base: position 6,800 of record JAKNSH010374928.1, read on the forward strand.
GAAGTTCTCAATAGAATGTTCAAGATTTTCTCGAGCCATCTTGAAAATTACAAGCTATGCCAACAACTACGTACTGTTCCTCTTTTTATCCTAAACATGGGCAGCTTCCCTGCAGCACTACAAGAGGTCATCTTAAAAATATTGGAATATGCTGTCACTGTAGTAAACTGCATTCCAGAGCAGGAGTTGCTGTCACTTTGTTGCTTATTGCAACAACCAATTTCTACCAGTCTTAAGCATACGGTGCTTTCGTTCTTTGTAAAGCTACTTTCCTTTGATCAACAGTACAAAAAAGTTCTTAGAGAAGTTGGTGTCCTGGGGGTATTGTTAGATGACTTGAAGCAAAACAAGCTTTTCTCTGGAGATGAGCAGCAAAATAAGGCCTTTGACTCTACAGAGAGGATATCTAATGCAACTAACTTTCAGAGGACGGCGGACAACAAAGATACAATTCTTTCACCTAAGTTAATGGCTTCTAGTTCTGCAAAGTTTCCCATGTTTGAAGATGAAGGGACAATTACTGTAGCTTGGGATTGTCTATTTTATCTGCTGAAAAGAGCTGAGCCTAACCAGCAATCATTTCGATCATCCAATGGTGTCAACATCATTCTTCCTTTCTTGGTATCCGAAAGCCACAGATCTGGTGTATTGCGACTATTGTCATGCCTAATAATTGAAGATTCTCTTCAGGTTTGTGTTTGTAGCTGACTATTCCATGAGTAGACAAACCATTTTTCTTCTGTAAATTTTGAGGGTGTTCATGGTTCAGCTTCTGCTGCAGCTCCATCAGCAACAGCTACATTAGTGTGCAGCTGTGGAGCTGCAGCCGCAGCCACAACAAGATGAACGAATTAGCCCATTAGTCTTGGTTGAGCACTTGTGCAAGTTGAAGGATTTCATTTTACTATGCTCACTGTATATTTTCTAATCATGCCTAGTGATTTTATTAGCAGCGCGCTTGCGATCTTGACTTAATTTTGACATATGAGTACTGTTTTCAGGCTCATCCAGAAGAAATAGGGTCATTGATTGAAATCTTGAAGAGTGGGATGGTATCAACCTCATCTGGTTCTCAATTTAAGCTTGAAAATGATGCAAAGTGTGATACATTTGGTGCTTTGTGGCGGATTCTTGGGGCAAACAGCTCAGCTCAAAGAATATTTGGAGAAGCCACTGGATTTTCCCTGCTGCTGACGACGCTGCATAGTTTCCAGAATGACAGTGAAAATGAAGAGACCGAATCATCTTTGCATACTCATATGAAGATCTTTGGTTTTCTATTACGAGCAATGACAGCTGCAGTATGCAACAATTCTGTCAACAGGATAAGGCTGCATACAATCCTGTCGTCGAACACTTTCTATGATCTCCTCTCTGAGTCTGGGTTGCTTTGTGTGGATTGTGAAAAACAAGTTATTTTGCTTTTGCTTGAGCTTGCACTTGAGATTGTTCTCCCGCCCACTAGTAACCTGCAGGTAGAGAACATTTCTTCTGAAACCTCAGAGGATGAATCGAGCTTCTTGTCTGCAACATCGTTTGGACTTTCAAGGCTTGACAAGGAGCGTGTGTACAATGCTAGTGCAGTTGTTGTGCTGATTCGTTCTTTGCTGGTATTTACACCTAAAGTTCAACTTGAGTTGCTGAGATTCATTGAGAAGCTAGCAATTGCTGGTCCCTTCAACCAGGAGAATTTAACTTCTGTTGGTATGGGCAAAAGATATCCTTGCTACTCTTTTTCTTTGGTCTCATTTTGACATGGCGCCTTATGTTTTCGTTTCTCTTTTAACATAGGATGTGTTGGCCTTCTACTTGAGACAATCAGCCCATTTTTGGAGGGTTCCTCTCCTATTCTTAATCATGCCTTGAGAATTATTGAACTGCTAGGTGCTTACAGGTTCGTAATATCTCATAAAATTCCATGTATTCCATTGCAACAGTTATGTTGTGTTGTTTCACAGTACATGGTTACTCTTTTCTTGTCCAGGTTGTCTTCGTCTGAGCTAAGGCTTCTTGTGAGATATATTCTTCAGCTGAAAGTGAAGCGTTCAGGTCATCTTTTTGTTAATATGATGGACAAGTTAATTCAAATGGAAGATGTCAGACAAGGACATGTTTCTCTAGCTCCTTTCATTGAAATCGACATGAGCAAAGCCGGTCATGCATCTATTCAGGTTTCATTAGGAGAAAGAACATGGCCGCCTGTTTCTGGGTACTCCTTTGTTTGCTGGTTCCAATTTCAGGACTTCTTTAAATGTCAACCGAAGGAAGCAGAAAAAGCGTCAAAAGGGGCATATAGCAAGAAGAGTGGGAATGTTTTGCGCATATTTTCTGTGGGTGCAGTGGACGATGCTAACACTCTGTTTGCTGAACTTTATCTCCATGACAATGGTGTTTTTACTATATCAACGGGCAGTTCAAGTTCATTGTCATTTCCAGGCATTGAAATGGAAGAAGGAAAATGGCATCATCTTGCTGTTGTTCATAGTAAGCCAAATGCACTAGCTGGCCTTTTCCAAGCAAGTGTGGCTAGCCTGTATCTTGATGGAAAGCTGAGGCACACTGGCAAGCTTGGATACTCGCCATCCCCATTTGGTAAATCTTTGCAAGTAACACTTGGTACGCCTACTGTCCGTGGGAAAGTTTCTGACTTGTCATGGCGGCTCCGGTGTTGCTATCTTTTTGAAGAGGTCTTGACACCAGGGAGCATTTGTTTTATGTACATTCTTGGACAAGGGTATCGGGGGTTGTTTCAGGATACTGACCTTCTGAGATTTGTCCCAAACTGGGCCTGTGGTGGGGAGGTAATGGCAATTCTGGATTCATTAGAAATGGAGGTTCCTGCACCTTCAAGCAGCCAGCGTGTTGACAGTTCAATGAAACAAGGGAGCTCTAGACTTGAGAGCAGTGGAATTGTTTGGGACATGGAACGCTTAAGAAATCTCTCCTTACAATTGTCTGGCAAGAAGCTTATATTTGCTTTTGATGGAACTTCATCAGATGCTTTTCGAGCATCTGGGACTCTTTCGCTGCTGAACCTTGTCGATCCAACTTCTGCTGCTGCATCCCCTATAGGAGGTGTGTAATGTCATCTAGCTATTGAATTTACATTTTCTGTTTTTGAATTGGATATGCCAGGATTCAACTAGTTATGTTAACAGGTATACCAAGATATGGGCGTCTAAGCGGTGATGCCTACATTTGTAATCAATGCACAATTGGTGACACTGTTCAAACAGTCGGTGGGATGCCTGTTGTACTTGCCCTTGTTGAAGCTGCTGAAAGTAGGGATATGCTGCATATGGCGCTGGAGCTGCTTGCACTATCTCTTCAGCAGAGTCATCAAAATGTAAAAAACATGCAGGCCTTGAGGGGTTATCATCTTCTTGCGCTTTTTCTTCATAGGAGAATGTCACTATTTGATATGCAATCTCTTGATATCTTCTTTCGTATTGCTGCATGTGAGGCTTCCTTTCCTGAGCCACAGAAATCAAAGATAAACCGAACAGCAAGCTATGCGTCTGGAATGTCTCCAGATGCCAGCCTTGATGATCTTACCTTACCCAAGTTTGGTGATGATATGTCTTCTGGGGGATCGCATGGGGATCTAGATGACTTTTCAGCCCAAAAGGATTCATTTAGCCACTTGTCTGAGCTCGAGAATGCTGACCTAGCTGGTGAGACTTCTGAATTCATAGTCTTGTCAAATGCCGATATGGTTGAACACATTCTTTTGGACTGGACTATATGGGTTGCTGCTCCTATATCAGTGCAAATAACTCTTCTTGGGTTTCTCGAGAGGATGGTGTCAATGCATTGGTTCAGAAATCACAACCTTACAATACTGCGCCGAATTAATCTTGTTCAACATCTTCTTGTTACTTTACAACGTGGTGATGTTGAAATTCCCGTGCTGGAGAAGCTAGTTGTGCTTCTAGGTGTCATCCTTGAGGATGGTTTTCTAGCTTCTGAGCTGGAGCTTGTTGTAAGATTCATAATCATGACATTTGATCCTCCAGAGCTTACACCGAACCGCCAGATTGTGCGGGAGGCTATGGGAAAGCATGTTATTGTGAGGAACATGTTATTGGAAATGCTTATTGATCTACAAGTAACCATAAATGCTGAAGAATTGCTGGAGCAATGGCATAAAGTTGTTTCATCCAGATTGGTCACATATTTCCTTGATGAAGCGGTACATCCAACTAGTATGAGATGGATCACAACCCTTTTAGGAGTTTGCCTTACATCATCAACTACATTTGCATTGAAGTTCCGTACAAGTGGAGGTTTTCAAGGATTGAATCATGTGCTTCCAAGCTTTCACGATTCTCCAGAAATATACTATATATTGTTCTGTTTGGTATTTGGGAAGCCTGTTTATCCTCGAGTGCCAGAGGTCCGCATGCTTGATTTCCATGCTCTCATGCCTAGTGATGGAAACTATGGAGAATTGAAGTTTGTGGATCTATTGGATACTATTATTGCAATGGCAAAGGCTACATTTGATTCCTTGATTATGAAATCTATGCTTGCACACGAGAATAACAATCTTTCACATCTTAATGGCACCTTGGTCGCGGATCTCGTTGAGGCGACATCGGACATGGGAGGTGATCTTCAAGGAGAAGCTCTGATGCATAAGACATATGCAGCAAGGTTAATGGGTGGCGAAGCAGCAGCACCTGCTGTTGCTACTTCAATATTGAGGTTCATGGTTGATCTGGCAAAGATGTGCCCACCATTCTCTGCTGTTTGTAGGCGACATGATTTCCTAGAGAGCTGTGTTGATCTCTATTTCTCTTGTGTGAGGTTTGTACAATGTGTCAATGTGCATGTATTATGTTTGTGCTTTAAATGTTTATATTTATATTAAGCCTTGTTTTGGTTATGTAGGTCTGATTGTGCCCTGAGGATGGCAAAAGATCTTACAACTGCTGCAACTGACGAGAGGAATGTACATGATGATGATAATGGAAGTTCAAAGGATGCCTTTTCAAGTTTACCACATAATCAGGAGCAATCTACCAAAACCTTGAGTGTCACAAGTTTTCCTCAGGAGCAGAAAAGTTCCAGTTCAGAAAGTACTGGCATGCCAAACTCTTTTGAAACTGCTGAAGCCAAAGCAGATGATTCTTCGAATCAGGAGCTCAGCACGAAGATTTTAATTGGAGAAGCAAACCAAAGTTTTAATAATAATCATGATCAAAGGCGGATCACAGCTTCCAGTGCAAATGGCATTGCTGAATTCCACCATGCAACTGATTCACCCAACTCGGTTGCTATGAATAACGTTGGATCTCCTGTTTTATCCGAGAGGTCAACCCACAGAGCAGCTAGTACCCCTACTGCATCTCCAATGGCACCATTCACATCTTGGCCTGGCAGTGCAGGATCGTATAGTGATGGCAGACACCTGACAGCTTCTCCATCCATGGCTTCATCTACATCTGGGATAGACCTGGACTCGTCCCCTGATCTGAGGACAAATATTCAGGGATCATCTGCCGCGAATACCCTTTTCCCAATCAATTCCAAGCTTTTGCTTGACATAGATGATTTAGGTTATGGGGGTGGCCCATGCTCTGCAGGAGCTACAGCTGTTCTAGATTTTGTTGCTCAAATCCTTGCTGACACTATCTCAGATCAGCTTAAAGCAGCACTCTTTGTTGAGAACATTTTGGAGTTTGTGCCTTTGTTTGTTGATATTGACTCTGCTCTGGTTTTTCAAGGCTTGTGCCTAAGCAGATTGATGAACTTCCTTGAAAGAAAGCTTTTGCTTGATGATGAAGAAGATGGGAAGAAACTTGACAAGAGCCGCTGGTCTGTCAATTTGGACCCACTTTGCTGGATGATTGTTGATCGTGTGTACATGGGCTGCTTTCCAACCCCACTCAGGGTACTACAAACACTAGAATTCTTAATGTCCATGTTACAGCTTGCTAATAAAGATGGCCGTGTTGAAGATGCTGTGCCTCCAGGTAAAGGTATTTTGTCCATTGCTCGAGGAAGCAAGCAACTTGATCCTTACATCCACGCGATATTGAAGAACACAAACCGGATGATAATGTACTGCTTCCTCCCAACATTCCTTAAAAGTATGGGGGAAGATGATCTACTTTCAAATCTTGCATTCCTGACGGAAACTGGGAGGAGTTTAGCATCTAAACCTTATCAGGAAGATTATTCTATTGATATTTGCACAGTTCTCCAGCTACTAGTTGCCAACAAGAGATTGGTCCTCTGCCCAAGCAATGTTGATACAGATCTAATGTGTTGTTTCTGCATAAATTTAATGGCACTTCTCCATGACAAGAGAGTAACTGCTCAAAACTTGGTTGTTGATTTACTTAAATACTTGGTAGTGCATCGCCGCCAATCTCTTGAGGACCTGCTAGTTTGCAAGCCTAATCAAGGACAACAACTGGACATCCTGCATGGAGGACTTGATAAATTGCTCACTGGAAGTACATCAATGTTTTTTGAATGGCTCCAAAGTTCCCAGCAAACAATAAGTAAAGTGCTGGACCAGTGTGCTCTAATAATGTGGGTTCAATATATTACTGGCTCAGCAAAATTTCCTGGCGTGAGAATAAAAGGAATGGAGGTCAGGCGCAGGAAAGAGATGGGACGGAAATTTCGCGAATCTGCAAAACTAGATGCTAGGCACTGGGAGCAGATAAATGAGCGGAGGTATAATCTTGATTTGGTTCGTGATGTGATGTCTACAGAGCTAAGAGCAATTCGTCAGGACAAATACGGATGGATATTGCACGGAGAAAGTGAGTGGCAAAGCCAGCTTCAGGAACTTGTTCATGAGAGAGGTATTTTTCCCATGCGGCAATCATCCACAGAACCTGAGTGGCAACTGTGTGCTGTTGAAGGACCATATAGAATGAGAAAGAAACTTGAGCACTCCAAATTTAAGATAGATACTATTCAGAATGTTCTAACCAGCAACCTTGGATCAAATGGTGCTAAGATGATCAATAAAGAGGATGGAGAATTATTGATGACATCTGGGTCAGATACAATGTCAGGCTTGAATCTTTTGACCTATGACACTGAGCAGAAGGATCTTGATGCTGTTGAGTTTTCATCATTCAAAGATGAAGATGACATATTCAAAGGAGGAAGCACAATTTCAGCTCCAATTGGCTGGGCTGATGATAAAAGCAGCATTAATGAACAGAGCCTTCATTCTGCGACAGAATTTGGAGCAAAATCAAGTTCCCATTCCTTTCACATGACTGAGAGTCACCACGGTAAATCTGAACTTAGCTCACCAAGGAGGGCACCTTCAGTCAAAGGTACTGATGCAAGAACCTCAGAGGATAAATCAGAAAAGGAGTTGCTTGATAACGGTGAGTATCTTATCAGGCCTTATCTGGAGCCCTATGAGAAAATAAGACATAAATACAACTGTGAACGGGTTGCTGGTCTTGATAAGCACGATGGAATATTTCTAATTGGAGAACTTTGCTTATACATTATCGAAAACTTCTACATTGATGATTCCAATTGCATTTGTGAAAAGGGCAGTGAAGATGAGCTCTCTGTCATCGATCAAGCTTTAGGTGTGAACAAGGATATAATGGGAAGCAGTGAATCTCAGTTGAAATCACCTTCCACTTGGGGTGGGACAGCAAAGGTCTTGCTTGGTGGCAGAGCATGGGCATATAACGGAGGTGCTTGGGGTAAGGAGAAGCTTTGCAGCAGCAGCAACCTGCCTCATCCATGGCATATGTGGAAGCTTGATAGTGTTCATGAGTTGCTGAAACGTGATTACCAGCTCCGCCCTGTTGCAATTGAAATTTTCAGCATGGATGGTTGCAATGAGCTTCTGGTTTTCCACAAAAAGGAGAGAGAGGAAGTTTTCAAAAATCTGATCGCCATGAATCTCCCCCGGAATAGCATGTATGGATTCTTAATCCTTTGCAACTCTAGATGCCTAGTAGTTACCATGTACATGCGTAGCATTAAGACTTGATATGACTTCCTACTAGTAGTTACCATGTTCATGCGTACTAGGATGTTTTTTTTATCTTGTGCATTCTATGGACTATTTGAACTTGTAGGACCTGGTATTTCTTGCTATTACTTATCATTAGATTTGGCATAGGTGCTTTGTGCCTTTGTTAACAATTGGAGAAAATATGCCTTTCCGCAGGTTGGACACAACCATATCAGCATCCTCTAAACAGGAGAGTGGTGAGGGGAGCCGCCTTTTTAAAGGAATGGCAAAATCATTTTCTAAAAGATGGCAAAGTGGAGAAATTACGAACTTTCAATATCTCATGCATCTAAATACACTTGCTGGTCGAGGGTACAGTGATCTCACACAGTACCCAGTATTTCCATGGGTTCTTGCAGATTATGAGAGCGATGTTTTAGATCTGAGGAACCCACAGACATTTCGCAGGCTTGATAAACCCATGGGATGCCAAACGGAGGAAGGAGAAGAGGAATTCCGCAAGAGGTTGGTTCATTTAGCATCCATTTGTATGCTTTTGTTTATCTTTCAACTAGAAAAAACTAACATCTTTAATTTTGCTAAACGCATCCATATAGCTCAATTGGAATTCTTTGTTTTGTTCCTTTCAGATATGATAGTTGGGATGACCCTGATGTACCGAAGTTCCATTATGGCTCTCATTATTCAAGTGCTGGAATTGTCCTTTTCTATCTCTTAAGGTTGCCTCCTTTTAGCACCGAAAATCAAAAATTGCAGGGTGGACAGTTTGACCATGCAGACCGTTTATTCAACAGTGTGAAGGATACATGGGTAAGCGCTGCAGGCAAAAGTAACACATCAGATGTGAAAGAACTAATTCCTGAGTTCTATTATTTGCCTGAATTTTTGGAGAACCGTTTTAATCTGGACCTGGGAGAGAAACAATCAGGAGAGAAGGTATGCTTGCGCAAATTGTGTGCAAATCTTTGCACTAGACTAGGAAGTCTTCAGTTGGGGGCAAACATGTAACTTAAATGATGCTTTCAGGTTGGTGATGTTGTTTTGCCACCTTGGGCTAAAGGCAGTACCAGAGAATTCATTAGGAAGCATCGGGAAGCACTGGAATCAGATTACGTATCTGAGAATCTGCATCATTGGATTGATCTTATTTTTGGATATAAGCAGAGAGGAAAGGTATTAACATTTCTCCATCTCTACATTTGCATTTTATCCGTAGCAATGTTGCTGTAATCATCATAGCACAAATATGTTTCGGTTTGAAATAAGGATACATATTCTTTTTAGTCTTGAGCATAAAGGATTTCTGAGCACAAAGTGAGCTATTAATTTTCCTTTTTATTGAAGTGTCTTCTACTGATTCATTATTTTGTGCCATCTGACTAGTTATTAATCATCCTTAGTTTTGCTTTTATCCTAAGGAGAGCAGGATTATGAGTTAATGAACCAATCTGCTTCGTATTGTGTTCTCCATTTTACTTTACATCTCAGATGTAATATTGACCAACGATTTTCTATACATTATGCTGTGAATACCTTTTTAGCTTTTGTGAGCACAAAGTGACTTGTAATGTGAAACAGAGAGGGTATTCCAGTAGGTCTTGTTATAAACTCCCTCAGTTCCAAATTATAAGTTGCTTTGACTTTTTTGGTACATAGGTTTTGCTATCATAGCAAAAAAATTTGTACCAAAAAAGTCAAAGTGACTTATACTTTGGAACGGAATGAGTACTTCGTTTGATTGCATCTCTCATTTATTAACGTGATTTCTGATATTTATTTTTCTTTTATTATATGGTAGGCAGCTGAAGATGCCGTCAATGTCTTCTATCACTACACATACGAAGGCAATGTTGACATAGACGCAGTATCAGATCCTACCATGAAGGCTTCAATACTAGCACAAATCAACCATTTTGGTCAGACCCCAAAACAGTTATTCCAGAAACCACATCCACAGAGGCGTACTGACAGGAAAGTTCCTCCTCATCCTCTACGGTACAGCCCCTATCTAACACAGCAAGAGATTCGCAAGACAGCATCTTCGGTGTCCCAGATTGTCTCCTACAATGATAAAATCCTAATTGCTGCAGTTAACTGCTTGCTCAAGCCACTAACTTATAATGAATACATTTCCTGGGGATTCCCTGACCGAAGCTTGAGAATATTAACATATGATCAGGATAGACTTTTGTCTACACATGAAAACCTTCATGGTGGTAGTCAAATTCAGTGCACTGGAGTGAGCCATGATGGCAACATTCTCACCACTGGTGGTGATGATGGAGTTGTTGCAGTGTGGAGGTTTGTGAAGGATGGCATCCGCCGTCTCCTAAGAATGGAGAAGGCTTTGTGTGCTCACACGGGCAAGATAACTTGCGTCTCTGTCAGCCAACCTTACTCACTAATTGTCTCAGGCTCTGATGACTGTTCTGTAATCTTGTGGGACCTGACAAGCCTAGTCTTTGTGAAGCAGCTACCAAGGTTCCCAGCATCAGTATCTGCGCTACATGTGAACAACCTCACTGGTGAGATTCTGACTGGTGCTGGTGTTCTTTTTGCTGTTTGGAGCATCAATGGGGACTGTCTTGCTGTGGTAAACACCTCCCAGCTTCCTTCTGACCTCATCTTGTCTGTGACAAGCACGATACACTCAGACTGGCAGGACACAAACTGGTACGTGACAGGTCATCAAAGCGGTGCAGTAAAGGTATGGAAGATGGTGCACTGCTCGTCTGATGAAGCAGTAAATAACAAGAGCAAATCGCCTGCGGTATCTTCTGGTGGGCTTAGCCTGAACGGCCAAACACCAGAGTATAGACTACTTCTGCAGAAGGTGCTCAAGTCACATAAACACCCTGTCACTGCGCTTTGTATACCACCGGACTTGAAGCAGCTTCTGAGTGGGGATGCCAGCGGTCACTTGCTCTCATGGTCATTGAAAGACGACAGTTTCAAGGGTTCATAGCACAGAGAAATGTAGGGATTCAGCTGCACATATAGAGAACACTGATTAAATTATACCACTGATTTCTTCCTCGACCAGAACGGAGCATTGGGGTGCATTGACAAAAGAGCTCAGATCAGCAAGCTTCTGCAAGATCCAATGAAATGTTCCCTTGATGCCCATGCCTGGGCCCATACAGCGGTCCGGGCAGGACAAAGAATACAACATACACATTGAAAGATTGAAGTGGGCGAGGCGATCGAGGCATAGCTGCGCTGACATCATAATCTTATACTGTGAATTATCAGATGGTTGTACCTTCTCTTCTTGTTTTTCTGAGGAGAAAAGGGTTGGTGTGGGCTGTAGGTGCCAGTGTTTGTAAAGTCTGTACAGGGTAATTTTGGTGGTGCCGGTTGAGGGTTGAGGTGGACGATGGTGGTGTACTGTCTCGATGTTTTGTTTGGGGTTGCGGAAGTAAGGAAAGAGGTGTTAGGTTCATTTTCTCTCCTCCCCCGCCCCCTTAGAAGTGTTGTTCATTCTTTGACCGGGTGTAATTTGAGCACCCTTGTGTTCAGTAAGTCTATTTGCACATACACGCAAGAGTTTTGCTGAACGAAGCGACGAGCCCCCTTCCATAGTTACATGGTTCGATTGGAAGTCATATTTGAAGTCAAGTGACTGGAACTTGGGGGAGTTTTAACGTGTGTGCATCTAGCCACCATTTCGCACATACGTGATGCAACACTAGTTAAGTGTAGCCGTGATCTTCTTTTCATCACAGATCGGCAGGCGGATAAGATACTTTCCCAATCGTTTGGTCGCTTTTTAGGACCAACACCTCGGATCTGACTGACTGCGCCGGCAGTCGTATCCTCTCGATGTTTTCTCTAGGATTGCTCGTTGATTGGTAACTGGTAAATTCATCTAGAATTTGCCTATGTTCCCGAGATAATTTTGTAGCGATCTACACTCCCCATTTAGATTTTAAGTCGCTTTGACATCGATCGTTATGTTGGCTTAAAAAAGCGACATTTCTAACGATTGAGTGTAGCGGAGATGCGTATGTTGTGTTGGGTTTGTGGGCACATGAAGATGGATAGAGTATGGAATGACGATATTCAGGATAGGGTTGGGGTGGCGCCAATTGAGGAGAAACTGATCTAGCATCGGTTGAGATGGTTTGGACATATCCAACGAAGGTCTTCTGAGTCATCGGTGTGTAGTGGGGTTTTAAAGCGGAACGATAATATGAAGAACGGTAGAGGTCGAACTAAACTGACTTAAGATGAATAAGGACTTAGTTTTGGATAGGGGCGCTTGGAGACTGACCATTAATATGTCTGAGCCATGAACTTTTATGTGTTTATTTGTTTCTTGTATCTTTGGATTTTATATCTAGCCTATTTGTGATAAAAGGCAAGTTGTCGTTGTTGACGACGACATCGATCGCTATGTATGCGGACATACTCCCTCCGTCCCAAAAAGACTGTCGTTATGGGATGCGTGCCAGTAAAACTTTCTCAACTTTAACTAGATTTTTAGAAAATATGTGCAACATTTATATCTCCAAATAATTTTGTTAAAAAACTAGACTTCAAGATCTTTCCAATGATACTAATTACTTAGCATAAATATTTACATATTTTAATATATAATTGCCGGCATTTTGAAAACGTGGTTTTTCTCGGGAAGCGAGAATGACATTTATTTTGGGACGGAGGGAGTAATTTGAAACGGGTGGAGTTGCCAGGCACAAAGTCGCAGAAGTCTCAACTCTGTTCTTCCCAGCTGTTTTTGCCTCTGTCGAACTCTCTCGTTCGCTATCGCTACGGTTGAGAGAGGCGACAGAGGAGGCATCGGTGTCCGTCCCGGT
>JAKNSH010375616.1:0-13280 GCA_027790015.1 Cymbopogon flexuosus
ACCAGCAGCCGCAGGCGTCGGCACCATAGTCTGAGCCCTAGCAGTAGCCTGAGCCGCCGCAGCAGTCCTTCTACAGTAGACCGACGCAACTGCTCCTCATGTAGCAGCAGCAGTGCATCTGAGAGGTCGGTGAGCCCGCCGCCCAAGAGCAGGTCCAGGGATGTTAGGAAGAAAAAGGTGAGGGGGAGGGGGAGGGGGAGGGGGAGGGGGAGGGACAGAGAGAGGGATCGCAAGGGGAGAAAGCTGCGGAGATCGGTAAGTTCTCTTAGCACCTCAGCAAGTAGTGGCAGTAGCAGGAGCAGGAGCAAGAGCAAGAGCAGGAAGCGGAGGACTGTTGGTGGCACCAAGGATGGCGCTACAAGGGATAAGATGGAAAAGGACTACACCGATCGCCGTTCTTCCCGGTCTGACATGAACGTGGATGAGGATGTTGATAAGGATGAAGACAAACTTGCCATTGCCAAGGAGGTGGACAATGATATTGACAGGTACAAGAGTAATTTGGATTTGGAGAGCTCACCTTCCAAGAGTGCTAATGAAACAGAAGAGATTGTACCTGCCAGTGGTGGAAATTCAGATGCTCAGGATCTGGAGCTGATTCTTAGGCAGAAAGCTCTTGAGAACTTCAGGAAGTTCAGGGCAGCAGCGACCATGGGAGGCAAAAAAGATAATGGAGCTGCAGGGAAGGAAGCATTGATAGATGATAGCCTACAGAATGCCAGCACAAAGGTTTCTGAAGCAACCCATTTTCAGAGTCAGGGAAGCAGTCTTGGAGCAAAGGGGAGAAGCAGTCTTGGAGCCAGACTTTCTGCTGGATCACCTAGATGGCAGAATTTTGGGAATGGCACAACTCATTCTTGGAAGCAGGAAAACAGTGCTGGCTTGAGTGATGGGGCTGGATCACCTGAAGTACTTGAGCCTGCTGAGACTGGTGGCTCAACTCAACTGAAGGGAAGAACAGTAGAATCAACTCGTTTGGCCTCTCAGTTATTGTCACCACTGGATGCTAGGAATGGTCGTAGTGTAATGCAAAGGTTGGCGCCCCCTCCAGGTAGTTCTGCCAGTGTAAATCAAAGGTTAGGAAGCAGTGCAGGGCTGAATCATGTCAATGGAGCTCCAAGGATTAGATCAGTTGTGAGCATACCCAATAGGGAAAGGCTTGATGATAGCACACATATTTCACCCCCTAGGCCCAGTGAGGGTTCTTCCCCTGTTGAAAGCAGTGGCAAAGTTGGACTCCCTCTGAATGGCACTAACAAGACTGAAGGAACTAATGGAGAGTACAGAAAAACAAGTGAAGATTCAGCTTCTAACGGTTCCGTTGTGTCACCTACCGAGGACAAGAGCCAGCCTAGGGTTGAGGATAAAGATGGTTTCCAGAAGAAGACTTTCTCTAGAAAGCATGATGGAGAGACGGTGGAGGTGAGGAGCAGACCTTCACTGTGGCTTCAGGTGCCTTGAATTGTCATGCTGAAATTCATCCAATCTAATTCCTATTTTTCTCTGTTTTTATAGGTCAGCTACAAGGTCTACATACCCAAGAAGACCCCTGCTCTTGCAAGGAGGAAACTGCAGCGCTGAAAGCACCAAACGCCAAGAATATGTAATAATTCATTAGTTTTACTGTCTGCACTATGGGTTTTGGCTGGATTTTATTTTGTGAACCACGAGTACACAGTATACACGTCTTCTGGAATCTGGATATCTTTTGCCACATCAAAGTCGCCCTAAATTGCAGTTTTGATGGCTGGCAGAAGCACTGACGCTTGTTAAAACATATCTGTTGTTCAACTGAATGAACAGTTTCTACGAGCAAAGCTATTAATTTTCCTGGGATTGGGTCATTGTAATCAGCAAAATTGCCGTCCAATACTGAAACTCTCATCTTTCTGCATCCAGATGTTGGACAGACACTGCTTGGCATATTCTACCTGGCCTTGTTTAGTTTCTAAAAAGTTCTTCTAAATTTACTATGCAAAAAGAAGATTTCCTATCACATTAAAATGTCGGCACATGTATGGAGTACTAAATGTAGATGAAATTAAAAACTAGTTGCACAATTTTGTTGTACTTTATAAGATGAACATTTTGAGCCTAATTAATCAATGTTTGAACAATTTTTACCAAATACAAACAAAATTGCTATAGTGCCAAAACAGTGTTTCTCTAAAGTTTGGCAGGGAACTAAACATGGCCTAATATCAATATTGGTGTGCGTATCACAAGTTTTAAGTTAGGCCTTGTTTATATGCCTCAAAAATGCTAGAAATTTGACTCTCTCTATCATACCAAGTTGTGCCGTATGTATAGAACATTAAATGTTGATAAAATAAATAACTAATTGCACAGATTAGTTGTAAATCACAAGATGAATCTTTTAAGCCTAGTTAGACAATAATCGAATAATATTTGTTAAATACAAATAAAAGTGCTATAATGCTTTGTAGGCTAGAAATTTGCCATCTTTTAACACCAAGCTCGGCAGGATGCATAGAAATTAATGGATGCTAATAGAGATGAATGTGAGGAGGAATATAAAAAATAAAAATATATCATAATAAAAAATATTTGAAGCCAAATAAGAGACTAATGTATAGTTTGGCTCTTATAACTTGGCTTATAGCCAAAGTGCTTGACTTCTTGCTCTAATAATCCAAATATCCATGGATTACATACTATGATCTCGTAGATGCGTCGAAGAATACGTTTTTATGTGTTTGGACTTTGGAGTTTGGACTATTAGGGTTTTATGCCATCGCTGCACTTATATGCTACTGAAACGGGAGTTTTTTTTTTGACAACATACTAAAACGGGAATTAAGGGTCTGTTCGGTTCCAGGACTAAAACTATAGTGGACTAAAAGTTTTAGTCACTTTTTAGTACTTTTTAATAGACTAGTACAACTTATATATTTTAATTTTATTTTAGCCCATCCGTTTGACATATAAGTCATTAAAGTGACTTATTTTTATTCATAAGTGGCGGAAACCGGCCCTAAATTTGTGGGCGGTGCACGGCATGCGTTTCGTTTGGTACCGTTCCACGGGCCACGCGTCGGAATTGGCTTGGGGTCGATGGGCCCCACCCAGCAATAACTGGCCTTCACCTGGGCACTGCGCCGGATCCCAATCAATCAATCAATCAATCCACCGGCCACCGGGCACGGGCAGGCTGTTTTCCTTTTGCATTTAGCACCCACGTGACATTGTAAATTGCAATACGAATATACTTCCTCGTTTTCCTCGTTTTTTTTAAAAGAAAATGTGTCATTGAAGGAGACAATACATTTTAAAATTAATCACATATAGCACACGTACAAAAATAGAATGAACATATAAGGGTTTTTATTTTCGGGTGCATATGCACACGCTAACATCTTCGTTGTCCACAATGTCTCTCCCCTTATGATCCCCGCCGCCGCCGCTTTATATCTGGTTTGGACATCATGGTCTTTGTCGTCGCCCATAACCCCGAGCTATCCCAATATCCTTAATCATAAGATCTACCTTCACGAGTGCCTCTACCTCCGCCTCCTACCACGTACTTTTGGCAAAGTCCCTCCCATGTGCCATTTTTCTCCCGATGATTGACGTCCTTGAAAACGATACAACCTAGTCGGTCTCTTCCACCGCCCTCACCACTACACTCCACTCATCTTTTCCACCAACACCTCAAATTTGCCCCCAAAACCACC
Source organism: Cymbopogon flexuosus (assembly GCA_027790015.1). Classification (NCBI taxonomy): domain Eukaryota; kingdom Viridiplantae; phylum Streptophyta; class Magnoliopsida; order Poales; family Poaceae; genus Cymbopogon; species Cymbopogon flexuosus. The sequence continues at coordinate 3,696 of JAKNSH010375616.1, forward strand.
CCTTACCTGACGACAATACCCTCTAAGTTTAACCATGGGGATCCCTTTCCCGATCCCTACACTCTAGGGACGTTAAACCTCATCGTCTCTGGTGAGATCAGCAGAACAATTCTTACTTTCTTCTTCTAATTGATTGATTGATTTTGTTCTTGTTGCTTTTGTGTGCATGCCCAAAGCTCAACGCGCGGAATTAAACATATATAAATGTAAAATGTTTTTCCTTTTTTTTTCAGCGAGTCAAATGTTTTTCCTTACACAACTATTTTATCTACGAAATCTTCCCCTTCTTTTTTTTTTTGGCATTTCATAGTGCCTAATGTGTCGAGTGGCAAAATATGAAATGTCCTTTTCTTCATTAATAAAGGAATGAAATGAGAAACAAATAGAAAAGTGAATCATTATAAAACTTAAAAAAATAAAAAATATGAAAAAGAAAGGAATGCAATTATTTCCACGCCTGAATGAACGAACCAAAGAGTGCGAGCAGCAATTAATTGCTACCTCGAGCCAGTCTTCTCTTGGCTTTAACGCCACTCCGCTCTCAATTCCCCAACGCAGACGCAGGAGGAATAAATTCTTCGCCCACTGCCGCAAGAAAGGCACCTCCCCTCTCCTCCTCCATTCACTTCACCGCCGCCGGAAAAGCAGCAGAGGTTGAGGTTCCATTCCGCCGTCCTTGTCTCCACGCCCGCGATTCCTCTCACCCTCATCCTCGGGGGAGGGAGAGGTTCGCCCGGCTCACTCACCACACCACTCGGTCTTGTCCCCGCGGCGGTGGCGTGGCGGCGGCGCACTCCACTCCACTTCGGTCTGTTCCGGTCCACTCCCTGGTGATTTCCCCTTCTCCCCTTCTTTTGCGCGCCCGTGCGAGGTGAATTTGGGCTTACGCCAATTGCTGCGCTCCTAGCATCTCTTCTTGGCCCGCGCGCGTTCTGGGTCTCATCTATTGTCGAGAAAAAACCGCATCTTTTCGTGAATTTGGTGCTAGAATTTTGTGTGTTCTTTTGGCAACTGCTGCTTCTCCATAGATCTGTGCGGGGGGAGAGTTTCCGCAAAATTCGCGGCAGATGCGCCCGCGCGGAATGCCCCCCATTGTAATTTCTTGGATTTTTGAGTGTTTCCCAAAATTACATGGTCAATTGATGCACTTGCTCCAGCTTTTATCAAAGGAAATTCCTTATAATCGATGCCATTTCCTTTTTTTTTCCCCTTGCAGAACCGGACCTTGTGCTGGTGAATTCTCGAGCTGCCGACTACCGTCACCACATGAGGAACTGGAGGGTCGGGGAGAGCTCCAGCGTGTGGGTCAATTTAGTCGCGGTGCCGACCAGCCTCGCCATCGCGGCACTGGAATTCGCGCTCTGGAGCTCCGTCTGGTGCTTCCTGGCCGTCTCCTCCTCCTTCAGTTTCTGAGCGCCGCGCCAAATCCGTGGGGGCTGTCAGTGCAGCCGGACACTGCTGTCGTGCTGGGTTAGTTGCGGCCAAGGGAACACGCCACCTTCTCCAATTTGGAATTAGGTGCGGCCGTCCGCCTCAAAAGGGCTGGTTTGGTGGGAAACTTTCGGTTGTCTTCTCCCGTGGTCCTCACTTGGCGATGGGGATTGCTGGAATTGGGGTTGGAAAGACGTTCTGATAGAATTGTTCGAGGGGGAGTTTCAGTGTCCATTGGTTGAGGATGGAGGAGAGGGTATTGTTGGAGGCAGGTGCGGGCGGCGAGGACGACTTCAGGAGCTGCTGCGGGGACGAGGAAGAGTGGGAGGACACCGAGGAGTCGTTTACGGCCGGCGTCGGGAAGGGGGAGCTTGATGAGGCCTCCGTGCGCCTCTTCTTCAAGGGCGTGTCGAGCCCGGAGGCGGAGGGGAAGAAGCTGTCTGGGATTGGGGTTGTGATGGAGAGGTCGCCTGGGGTGCCTGTTCTTAAGGTGCAGAAGAAGCTGGATTTCTATGTCGAGGAGCTGGTGGCTGAGCACCTCGCGCTCATGGATGGGCTGCTTGTCGCGCTGCAGAATGGGATCCGGAAGATCTTCGCCTTCACCAATTCAGAGAAGCTCTACTTTCAGGTAAGAATTGGGGAAGCTAATGCATCTGGATGGTTTCAGTCAGTGCAATGTTTGTAGCAATTGGACTTAGCTTGGTCCCTTCTTTTGATACTAAACTTTATATCGCTAAGCATATATCAACATATTTTATAGGCTCAACTGTAACTCTAATTGACTGAAAATACACCCTTTAGAAAATCTTGATTTCCAATTGTTTAACAGTGGAGAGTGGCTGTGGACCATGGCCTCAATGGCTCATTCAGCAATTGTGTGTACCATTTTTCTGAGCTCCTTTTTTTTGTTTTTTTTTTGTTGCGAATAGAAACATTACATTTAAGGTGGTTGCATTGATGCCTATAGCAGTTGCAATTTGATTTTTTTACCTATGAATGAATCCAAATTGGTCAATTAACCATTCAAGTAGGCATAGCAGATAACTACCCCCAGCTGGCAAGTTCAATATCTAATTGGTTATATGTACACATTGCATGTTGCTGGTTCAACATTGTATATTGAGCCTTTATGCTGGTTGTATGCTTGAATAGCAGAGAATATCCATGGACTTGCAGCTGTACACACTCCATATATTGCAGTATATGCCTTCTGCAGTTTTATATGGTACTAACATTATGGTCAGAAAGCATAGATTGCTTGCTGACAATAATGCTGTTTTAGTTCAATGCCTCATTTTCATGCTGTTGTGTATATGTACCAAAATGAAATCTATTCATCCTTTGGTAACGCCTTTTTTTTGGTGCTGACAGATAGCAGAAGCTGAAATTCTTGAAGACCAGCTTTTGGTAGCTTTGGGACACAGGATTCTTGAACTGGTGGAGAAGTTGGAAGACTTTGATTTGATATTGCTTCCGAGCTTTGAACTCGAGAGGCCCTTGCAGTTGGCCAAAGAAGCTATAGGCATCAGATATCTATCTCCTTATGAGGTTGGTACCTGTCCGATTTGCCGTGAGGAGAAACTAGGGTCTCAGATGATCAAGGCAGGTTGTTCACACACGTATTGCTATAATTGCCTGACTGGGTATGTTGAAGAGAAGCTGCTGACCTCAAAGCTGCCTATAAGGTGTCCACAATTTAGATGTAAATATCTTATTTCCGCTAGTGAGTGTAAATCATTCCTTCCAGTTAGCAGCTATGATTCCCTGGAGAGAGCATTTGCAGAAGCTGGCACCTCAGAAATGGAAAGATTTTATTGTCCCTTTCCAAATTGTTCAGTGCTGTTAGACCTTAGTCAGCACTTCTCTAGGGCAAGTTCATCAAGTCAGACAGATCTCAGTTGTATCGAGTGCCCAGAATGCCATAGAGATATATGTATCAACTGTGGAGTACCATGGCACATCATGATGGGCTGTGATGAGTACCAGAGCTTGCCTGCTGAGGAAAGAGATGCTGGCGACCTATCTTTGCATCGTCTTGCACAGAACAATAGGTGGAGGCGTTGTCAAAGATGTCGGCGTATGATTGAACTAACACAGGGCTGCTTCCATATGACTTGCTGGTATGCTCTCTGTTTATCTCTTTTTTTTTTGTATAAATTTGCCAGATATTTCAAGTCAACAATCTTCAAACATCCCCAGATGCATGTACTGTCTAAAGAAACTAGACAATTTATGCATAGAACTGACCTGTCCTGTTGTCGAAATCAATAACCAATGCTTATTTCTCTGTGAAAGGTTTGGTTGCTTGCATGAAAATGTTCATATTCAGTTCAGATTGTGCATTTGGTTTCTGGAATTCTGTTTCCCAAAAACAGCGCTGCAATTTGTTGCATGACATAAGAAGCAACAAATCTTGTAGCTGATTGACTATAGGATCATTATTATGTTTCTCTACACTAGTATTCTGTTTGTATTGGGCATATTGGGATTTGGCCACTCTGCTGCTTTGAAGTAGTGAAGCGTGTTTTGTGTTATGGTCACACAGACGGCCATTGCCTTAAACGCATGTACTGAATGTTTCATTCATAAATACATGTGCTACTCTTTGTCATGGTACTAAATGTCTCTTGTGCAGGTGCGGGCATGAGTTCTGCTACTCCTGCGGCGCTGACTATGCTAGTGGTGTACAAACATGCCAATGTGTGTTCTGGGACGACGAAGCCATGGAGGCCTCCTCCGCTGAGCGGTCCACCCAAGCAGCATCCGAGATCTGGGCATGGGACACGTTTGACTGCATGCCGACCGCCGTGGAGGGGTACTCAGAGCAGGAAAGGGCGCAGCTGGCGCTCATCCAGAGGTTCCTCGCTGGGGGTTTTAGCCTGGGAGAGAACCACAACCCCTGCCAGTCACCGCCTCACTGCGGCACCGACTCCTACATCGTCGACACCATGAAGGACCTCCACCAGCTCCCGTGGCTTGAGCGGTTCGTGTCGGTGATCAGCGACACCTACAATGATGACTACATCCAGTGAGTGAAGAGAGACAGTTATAGATAGTAAAGAAAACGGCACATACCGAGTTCTCTGTTGAGAATAATAATATGTTTCCCATGCCCCTATCGATAATTGACGCAGGGGAAAATGATATGCTTTCGTCATAAATACACTGGTGTTGTTTCCTCCCTTTGTATGGTAATCTTCGGTGTTAGTGCATCAGCAAAAGAGTTGTCCATTTACAGTCTGCGCCATATGATTCTGTTCTTGTTTCTTGCAAGTGAGTAATATATATCTTGGAGCTTTTTGAAGCTACTCGTTTTGAATTGAATCTGCAACATGTGCAACTTCCTAGATGATGACTCGTGTTCATTCACATGAGTATATCATTTATTCATTTTGTTGAGGAAAGGTTTTATGTTGGTGAATATCATACAAGGCTCTGGTCGCCGGTAAACAAAGCTTTTAACATCAGATTCAGTCAGATAGCTTTGAGTGACAGGTCTATTTGCAAAGTTGCGTGCAATCTTCACTCATCAGGAATAAAAGACAACAAAACGAAGATAAGGTTGTGATGCCTCCATTTATGCATGATATCGGTCGGGATACATGGGCCGCGTCCTTGTGTCCATACAAAGTTTCTTGTAGACTTCAATCCGTTCTGCAGTTTATCTGCTCATCATCCGAAACTCAGAGATGTTTGGAACCTGTGAATGTAAAGAAGATGCGCTGCAAGTTGGGGGGATCAGGTAGAGGAATTTGTAGTCTAACATGTGTCCGAATGGAGAACGAGGCCCTCCATTTTTTTTATCGGATCCTTCTTTGCATTACACACTTCTTTGAGAAACAAATACAAACACAACCAGAGTTTTTTTTTTTTTTTTCATGAGGTTGTGATGCAATCTTTGTGCGTATCTGCAAACACTTGTTGCTCATTTGTGTCCGTACACCGTTTTTAAGAATACAACCAGATACGCATCCTGATTCTTTGCATCACACAACACTAAACCAGTAGGGGCGTTTATCAACAGCATTATATCTCCTCTAACAGGTGCAATATCTGAACATTATAGTTTGGGTTCACTCCACTGATCAAAGTGATAAAAAGTTGCATCCGAAATTTTGAGATAAGTGAATCAAATGAATCTGCCTAGTTTCACTCTGTTCTTTCTAGTCTTAGAAAGACCAGCACAATCATACACTGTAGGAACACTCGTGAATCTCTGAAGTAACACTCGTATTCACATTTACAAGGAACACCGCAATGAACAAGCAGTAAAAAGTACAGGATTTTAGCAGCTGGGATGGCAACTACTTAACAAGAGGCGAGACACTCTTCATTGCTTACACACTACTCTTGGAATTCAGGCCATGGGATATGTAACCCATGCTCCATCTTGTGCTTTAAGCGCAGCAGGAAGAGGAGCTCACCATCCTCTCAGGTGGTCTCTGGTTGAGAACCATTCCGCCTTGTGGGTTCTGAACCTGCTGCCCTTGAAGCAATTTCTTCGCTGAAATAAGGATAGTGACAGTGGGTAAGTGATAGGTTTTCGAGAAAAAAAGACTGTAAATGATTGAACAACAACACACAGTCAGTAAAATTCTGCCAATGTAGAGAATCCATCCCTAGAGGAACATTTCTAGCTTACAGCCACCGTATCTGTGTGTTTAAGTGCTAGTACTCACCAATCTCATAGAACACATCGTTCACATTGATAGCTGTTTTAGCAGAAGTTTCCAGGAAGAAGAGACTGTTCTCTTGAGCATACGCCTTTGCTTCCTGCAGCATAGGATCATGTTACCTAATGTATTTCTGTTCAATACATCACAATCAAACAAGATGACAAGCACAAAAAGACATTGCTGGTACCATGCCACAACATTTTCATGCTGCCAGGTCCCATCCCACATGAAACATCAAACTAGTAGTGGTCCAGCCTGTCACCAATTCTATGTACCTTCTGCGGTCAATACCTATCATTACCTTTCAGAAGATAGCCAAAACGTCCTATTCTATCGAGGCTGCATCAGAAAATCAGTACATACTCCCTCCGTTTCAAATTGTAAGTCATTCCAAGAATCTTGGAAAGTCAAAATTTTTCAAATTTGACCAAATTTATATGATAGAATAATAACAATTGTGATGTCAACTAAGTACCATTAGATTCTTTATTACTTATATTTTCATCGTATACATATTTGATATAAAAAATTATTGTTGTTTTCTCTAAAATTTTTGGTCAAACATGAAAAGCTCTGACTCTCCAAGATTCTTGGAATGACTTACAATTTGGAACGGAGGGAGTACTAAACATCCTCTGTTCCCTACAACTCTGTACCATAATGTTGGTCGATAAAGATGCATTGGTTGAATGCAAAACCTTCTAGGATGAGAAATCACTACAGAACAAAGATGACAGCAGCTAAAGAAACAAATGCAATAGCCCATGAATGTGTTAAAAGTGGAACTTGAGAAGCAAGTTAACATACTTCTGCTGGCACCTGCCTCGCCTCTAACAAATCAGCCTTGTTCCCAGCAAGAGCCACTATTGTATTCGAGTTTCCTGCGTTAAAAAGAAGTAAAGGAAAATGAGGATAAAAACTTATAGATCAGTCCACTCATTGACATAATACATCCACAGGTAACCCTCTCCAATAAATTTCTTATACAGCTGCACGATAGGAATAGGACAGCTGGTCCATAAGATCCAAAATATCAATATCATTTCTTTTGAAGCAACCTTCCACCATATAAGTGCATGTTCATTATGAAGAGCACTGAGGTAAAAAGTGCAAAGGAGTACTATGTTACCTTGTGCCTGAAGTTCTTGAACCCATTTCTTCGCACGTGTAAAAGAGGCCTATAATGCATAAAAATAATAATGAGTACTACCATTCATATGTGCTTACCACAACATTAGAATGCCTAACATTAAAAGGCGCAATACTAAAAAAAAAAAGATTAAAAAGCACAAAACAAGATGAGATTAAATTTGTTCACGGAGAAAATCAGAATAATTTTTTTGTTACTTGATGTACAGGATAAGTCAAGGTTCACCAGAAATATTAGATTATGAGTGGACAAAATATACCTAAGAAACAAAGTATACAAGATTCAAATCCTAAGCCAGCAAAGTAGTAACGTAAAAAATAGAAAAAATATGAACTGAAATCCTTTTGGCATCATGAAGCAGCAAATAACAGTAGTCCCATGACTTGGTAGCACCAAAAGTTACACAATTGTGTTCTGATTTAGGGTTATTCATGAAATGCAGACAGAAAAAGGTGCAAACTCCAGTCACTCTATGTTTGTGACATCATACGGATTCATTTCTGATACCACATCATACTAATTTTTTTGATGACGCATCATAGTGATTCATTTCTGATGACTTATTCTGTAAAAATGCACCCTCAATCAGAGGACATAATAAATGCAGTTGGAAATTTAGAACCCTGCATCTTCCCAGAGCTCAGAGCAAAGTTAATTAACAATGCGTTTGCTAATTGGCTATATGCTATGAAGTCAAAGTTGGATGCAAAGCTAAGCAACATGGCACAAAGAAGCATGGTTGCAGAACAATTCTCCAAAACACTTCCTTTCATTTATTATTTCAGTGGTATTGACACATTTCATTTCTGGACCCATGATTGAGGCAGAGAAGCACAGAAGATAGCTAGGCCACAAAGAAACGTAACACATTTAATTCAAAAGCATGTGCCATTATATCAGTATAATTGAACAATCATATATTTAATTCTATTTCTGGACAAAATCCTCCTATGAGCAGAGGATAGTCCTTTAGGACGCTATTATTATACAACAGAAGCACCAGTACACTAGAACCTCCAAACATTTGCACCAATCATGGAAGAAACAGAATGTAGTGTGCTATCTAATCAGAGCAGGGGAATTCTCATCAAGAGCACAAATAGTGATTCTTAAACTCTCATCTGCAATTGTATATCTAATAATTCTACAATCATGTTTCTTGTGACATGACTCCTACCTGTCGATTTTAGCAATCGCCAATCACAACTGAGCGAATCACAATATTAAGAAATTACCATAGCAGTTCAACATCACAACTATTCAAATAAGTATGTTTCATTGTACTAACCGCATTGGTGATGTCATAGACAACTATGGCAGCTGCGGCGCCGCGGTAATACATGGGTGCCAAGCTGTGGTACCTCTCCTGCCCCGCCGTGTCCCATATCTCGAACTTCACCGTCTCGTCGTTAACTGCCAGAGTCTGCGAGAAGAAAGCTGCGCCGATGGTCGATTCCTGCAGCCAAACGAAGTGACGCATTCAAGCACCAACTAACTCTGTAGCATGAACCTGCTCTGTATTATGAACCTGATGAATTCAGACACAATCCACATATGGAATGAAGTAATATGTGGAATCTCACCTGGAACTCGACGAACTGGCCTTTCACAAACCGAAGGACCAGGCTGGACTTGCCGGCGCCCACGTCCCCAAGAAGAACCTGGCGAGCAGAGGAATTGAGCAAACGCGTTTTCAGCATCCGCACTTCCGCTAACAACAGGGGAAAACCCTAACTAACGGAAAAAGAAAAAGAAAAGGTGCAATCTTTAAACGATCGCTGCGAAGTCCACCCGCCCCCTTCTCAAGAAACCCCCGAGGGGGAACTCCTAGGCCTCCATTCCGTCGGGGGAACAACGGAGGGGCGACTCCTCCGGCGCGCCAAGACTCAGTTGACCGAAATCCAGACTCGAAACCGGGAGGAACAGGGACATATGCGCTCGAAATCGAGGTCTCGGGGTTGTGGATTGCTCACCAGCTTGGCGTTGCGGATCTTGTTGCTGCCGGCGGTGGCCGCCATCGAGCGAATCACGGTTCGGGATCGGAGCAGCCGGACGCCGGAAAGGGGCAGAGAGGGGACTCCGGTGGGTTGGGAGAACTGGATGAAGATGAAATCACGCGCGCCGGCGAGAGAATCTCGGAGCTCTTCTCTTCCGTATCCAACCCCCGTGCTGAACGGAACCAAAACGAATCGTCGAGAGACGACGATGGTCGCAGGCAGGAGCAGCTGCGGTTCCGCGTGGTGTGGTTTTGTGTTAGCGTGCCGTGCCGTGCCGTGTTGGCTCCCCTCCTCTGCTTTTTTTGTTAGCGCGTTTCTTTCTTTCCTTCTG
>JAKNSH010375845.1:0-13106 GCA_027790015.1 Cymbopogon flexuosus
TGCACGTCAGTGCTTATGGCTGAGGCAGCAAGCCTTGCTCTAGCAGCGACTATCATTGACCAGCTCCACATCGACGGCATCAACTACTTCTCAGATTGTCAACAGCTAGTTCAGTTCTTAAACAGGGATGATGTCTCTAATCCTCCTGACTGGCGCATTAAGACATTTACGCAATTTTACATCAACCAAGTGAGAAGGAATTCATCCAAGATTTACAAGATCAATAGGCGTCTCAACACTACTGCTGATACTTTAGCGAGACAAGCCAAACACAATTCATCTACCAGTATCGATTTTTCTTGCTCTTATCAGTATCATGCTGGTCAATGTAATCTTCACCACGCTTTACGGTCTATACGATTACGTGGTGTAACAATTTCTGCAGTTCGCTGCTGCAATTAATAAAGATGTTACTTGTCAAAAAAAAAAAAAAAAGATAAATTCAAATAATAATGAAAAAATACAGGTTCAACAAGCAGGGAGGCCCTCAACTCTCGTTCGCGAGGACTCTTCGTTAAGGTCCTACTACTTTTTTTTCCCCTCTTGTGTTTGTTTCTCATTTGATTCTGAGTTGAGGGCTACTATTATAGTTGAAAACCTAAAAAATAAACCTAATAATGAGACTCGAGAATTCTAAAAAGAGTCCTCATCTAAGAGAATTCTCAATAGGAGTCCTAATTATGAGAGCTATTGCTGGAGCAACACTTGTCCTGATAGAAACCCTATCCAACTTTTAACTTTATTGGAGACCTCACTAGGCTAGAGAAGTTGAAGGCGAGATCAAAGGACCAAATTATTTTAGTTACGAAAAACATAAGAGTTCTTTTTTTTTGCTCCTTTTGCGATGGCGGGAAAGGATAGAAGAATGACGTTTAGGGCTCACGGAAAAAGGAGAGCGAAGCATGCATCTTTTTCAGAAGGATGATGAAAGCCAGCAGAAAAGGTAGAAAATGGCGCCGGAAAGAAGAAAGGACGAGAATAAGCGTCAGCGATTAATTTTCCTTTTGCATAAATAATAGTATATAATAGTACATATATTTTAAAAAATGTGCATGTGCGATGTTGAAGTACGGTCACCGGCCAGGGATTACGGCAATGGCGAGCTCTCCGGCCGACCGTCTCCACCTGAACTTTGAACGCTGACACATTATTGCTTATCCAATATGCTAACACTTAACATCACTACGTACTATTTCGTAAGAAGTTTAATACTATAATAATATACTATTATTATATCTAATCCAGTGAATAATGTACGACATCTATTCAGAAGTTGATAAAGTGACAAGACAACAACAAATCCTCCTTTCTTCAGCAAACACGGCAGTCTACAGAGAAAATGATAAGTACACCAAAGTAATAAACATTCAAGAGCCTGAAAGTTTCAGACTCATTTTACACGGCGCAAAACTAATGTGGCAGCAGTTTCTAGTCTAGGCTCTTACATGAACTTCTACACGGAATCCTAAAGAATTCTACCCAACACCACTTGAACGATTTTCCCGTGAAATTCTTGTAGTTTTGTCATGCCCAAGAATTAACGTGGCCATAGCGGATCCCAATCCTCAACAGCCACCCGGATCCGAAACCCAAAGCCCTGCAAGAGCAAACCAAAGCTCCTCATCACCCACCTCTGCTCACATTTAACTCCCACACCACCTCAGAAACTGCAAGCGCACGACCACCGTCTCCACCACCACCACCAGTTCACCGCCGCTTCCCTCTTCTTCCTCCCAACGACTCGAACCGCCACCGTCGTCGCGGCTCCCCGAACCACCAGCCCACCACCAAAACAACGCTGCTCTGCTGCTGCTGCTGCTGCAGAGAGGGGTGGGCGCGATGGGCAACTGCCAGGCGGCGGAGGTGTCGGCGGTCATCATCCAGCACCCCGGCGGGAAGGTGGACCGCCTCTACTGGTCCACCACCGCCGCCGAGGTCATGCGGAACAACCCGGGGCACTACGTTGCCCTCGTCATCCTCCGTGTCCCTGCTGATAATAACAAGGCGTCCGCTGCCGGGGACGCCGCCGGCGGTGGCGGCGGGGCCAAGATCACCAGGGTCAAGCTGCTCAAGCCCAAGGACACGCTGCTCCTTGGCCAGGTCTACCGCCTCATCACCGCGCAAGGTTAGTTAGCACCCAGCCTGTCCTGGCCATGGCTTAATTTGTGGCTCGATTTCTTCTTGGCTTCCGCTCCGGCGATCTTCGAATTCTCAATCCATGACTGTGCTATGCTCCGCGCGCAGAGGTGACGAAAGCGCTGCGGGCGAGGAAGAACGAGAAGATGCAGCGGTGCGAGGCCATCAGGCATCAGCACGAGCAGCTCCGGCGCGGCGACGGCGCGGACCTGCAGAGCTCTTCCAACCAGGTCAGTCAGCTATTCTCTGACACCATCTTTTCCGGCTGCAAGAACCAGTTCCTGATTCTCGCGCTACGCTGTCTGTCGCTTCAGGACGGGAAGCAGGACAAGGACCGGCACCGGGGAAGAGGCCGGAACTGGCGGCCGGCGCTGCAGAGCATCTCCGAGGCCGCGAGCCAGAGCAGCAGCAGCAGCTTCTCTGAATCCGCCACCAGCTGATGCAACTGACCGGACTGTGCCATCCGGCCGGCGCTCTCTTTCTTTTTTTTTTTTTCTTTTCGATTTCGGTTTGCTTTGTAGTAGTATAAAGTGCTTCAGCCTAGCCAGAAATGAAAAAAAAAAAAAAGAACTGTAAATCAGAGTGTCAGAGCAGGATCAATAGGGAGTTTGTTTCGTCTCTCATGTGGTTTGGCATGCTGAAACTGAAACTAGAACTGCGTATTCAGATCAATGATCCGTGTGGTTTGCAGATTACAACTTTGCAGAGCATGAATACTGAGTAGAAAGGGGGAAAAAAAGGATGCAATCCTTACTATTCGATCCAAAACTGAGTTCATGCTCTGAGAAAAAGGTTTAAGCACCGGACTCTTGTGCTATTAGTCTTCGCATCACTAACAGGAACTGAATTAAAATAATCGAGTGGTTTGACAATTGCAACTGTGCAAAGCATGAAGTCTGAGCACAAAGTGAAAAGCAAAAAGAACACAACTCTTACTATTATCTTCGCTTCATTGTATCAATCTTCGCCTCGATAGCAGAAATTATACAAATCTGTGTATCTGACAGATAAACAAAACAAAAGAATTTCAATTTCAGACTGGAGATAAGTAAGTATATTTCGAAGCTGCTCGAGAGTCGAGAGACAGATACCAAAACTGTAGCAGAGACCATCATACATACACATTTCCAATCTTGATTCTTGAGCTCCGGTGGCGTCCAAATTACTCATAAACTAGGGACAGTACCATCTTCGTCTAGAATTCGCGATGCTCGAGGCGCCTTCGTTTTGAATTTCGGAACTAAAATCAGAGGCCTACCATTACCAGTGACAGTGAGCGACTGACTGTCAGGTGCTAAGCACATGCGATTCAGTGTAAAATACTCTGCAAACGAGGACAACACCACTGCTGTTGATGATGAATTGGTCAGTGTTTAGGGCCGCTAAGCTCCACGAGACAACTTGGGAGACGCCGGTAGTGCCAGCCCGGACGGACACCGTCCATGGCTGCCAGTGGAGCTCCAGCCAGCCGCTGGCCGAGCGCCCGAGCCGAAACCGCCCGCCCGCGCACGTGTGGGCGTGTGGGCGTGTGGCGTGCTGCTGCCGCCCACTGCTGCGGTCTTGGGATTCAGTCCGGCTGTCCTGCTGCAGCCTGCACGAGGGCCATCTCAGCCTGCACTGCACTTCACTGCACTGCATTGGGAAGAACTGAAACTGAGCTCAGGCAATATTGTATTGTACTGTATTGTATTGGTGGCTGGCTATGCAGAGACCCGGATCCACATGCAACAGCCAGTGCAGCGTTACTCAAGGCAGTGAGTTCAGCAGTGCAGTTCAGCAGGTGAGTTCTGAGAAATGTCTGAACATTTTGGTTATCGGTCCTCGCCTCTTAAGGTTTGCGCGAGGAAAATCACGAGATATAATCCATCTGGTTCACTGGTTGGTTTCTGTGTTTTGCGCCTCCAATGGCGCAGATCCAGATCTTAGGGTGTATTGGACTGTTGGATGGGGTTTTGTTTGATAATTTGGTCTGGGATCCATGTATCACCGTCCCGGCTCAATGATTCTGGAAGGGGCAAAAGCCTGATTAGCAGCGTGCGTGCTGCTAAAGGGCAAAGTGGTGTATCATTGTTCAGAGAAAGTCTGAATCTCAATCTTTCTATCTTTTATGAACAGATCAAACTGTTGTGGCGGGAATTGGTAATCTATACATTACTCTACCAAAAAGCACATAACAAATCTGGAAAAGGAGTAAGTGGACATCTCAACATAAAGCGTCTGATAGAACGGTCACAAGGTTCAGTATCTGAAACTAGAAGCAGGAAATGGTGACAAGCTCCACACCACACGTCAACACATACATACAAAAGCCTCGTCACATATCCCATGTTAGTCCATGCATAGGAAAGGTAACTAAATGCTCATTGCTAAAAGCACAGATTAGCAAATGGTAAATTAGGGAAGCAGCTTAGACCATTAGCAAGGACGAAACCTTCTTCATTTTAAAGACCTCGGTTGCTTCCTGGTTCGTACCAGCTGGAGTCAGCCAATCCTGAGTACAAACAAGCTCTTCAACCCATTGTTTACTTCTGGACTCGGATATTGCTAGTGTTGCAGTTCTTGTTGCATCCTTCCAGTCACTAATGCATGGTAGTGCCACCACATCGCGTGCCATCCGAGCAACTGTGGGATAGTTCCTGCCGTGTTCCTTCCACCACTGGAGACCACTGGGTTTACCTGCTGCTCCTTTTAAACCAACGGGCTGACTTGTCGTGAGTTGTGGCGCTTGCAAATACTGATCAAGTTCAGTCATTGGTCTCTCACTACACTGGTACTGATAATGATGATAGTACTCCACCAGCGTATCAGCATCTACAGCAGTTCCCTTGCTAGTTTTAGACCCAGAAGTGTTGTTAGGGTCTTCTGTCTGATCCAAGTACTCATTGAAGAGGCTGGCCAAAGTATCATACACATCGCGAATACAATCTAGTATGCTTTTTTCCATACCTAAAGGCCAAATAGAGAAGGGCCTAAAGCACTCCAGGCGGCATTGAGGATCCATGATCATAGGCATATAGAAATGGAAGAAGCAGATCTTCCAGCTTTCCTTGAACTTCTTTTGCATCTTCTCCATCATTTTGGAAAATGTGTCATCATCCTGGCAGTTATAAGATTCAAAATGCGCATCCTTCTTCACATTCCACAGCATGTTAAATAAATGAGCTGGAGAAGGGTATCTTTCGGTGGAGCCCACGTGTTCTTGAAGATCGTCCAATTTAGCGCAAATCTTCCCTGCTGTCTGCCAATCTTCTGATGATGGTGCATATCTGCAGTTGGGATACTGTATTGCTGCAGGAGTGCAACCGTTTGTACACTTAGAGAACTTTGACTGCTTCTCCAAGGTTTTCTCGAGTTCCTCCAGCCCCACCTGAATAACCTGATCAACTAAATGAGTTGTGTAACGTACCACAAACAAGCTCTGTTTTGCAGAAAGTGGATTCCGTTCCTGAAGGTTGGCTTTGACACTCAAAGCCACTGAATTATCAATGAATGCATCATCCAATATAATGCAGAAAACCTTGCCATCAAGTGCCCAATGTTCAACAGCTCCTGATATGATATCACTCAGCTCCTTTGCATTGCAAGAGGAATCCACGGCATGGAATGTGATGACCTTTTGCTGATTTTCCCATTCACCATTGATGTAGTGAACTCTCAAGCACAAGAATGCCAAGACTGAATTGTAGTGCCACATATAGACACTCAAGCAAACTCGACTGCATAAGACTGCAAACTCCTGCATAAGCTTGGATTTTTCTTTCTGAAATAAGTTCAAAGTGTTCATCATCAGGTCATCATGGGATGGCATCTTGACTAGAGGATTCAACCAAGTAACTAGCTCTCTGAATCCATCTTGATCCACCATCTTTGGCAGGTGCCCATGCATGGCCAGTATCTTGATAAGTTCTTCATGAGAAGCATTCTCATCCACCTCCTGATGCTTTTGACTCATGTCAGCAGGGATGCCGATCTCCTCAGCTGATGTGTTTTCCTTGTTAGATTGATTCCTCCAATTGTTATCAGTGGATATTCCAGGTACCGCAAGATTCTTCTGCTCTGCAAGATCCTCATGAGATCCATTCTGATCAACCTCTTGATTCATCCTAGCCATATTGGTGGTAGTGTCAGGCAAGGCAAGCGCCTTCTGCGCGGGTGTCATGTCATCGGTGCTCGCACATTTCTTTTGGTTACAGGGCAAGAATGGGAGCTTCTTCTGTTTAGGATCAGAGCCAGCTGATACCGTGCCCTTCTGTGTACATGGCAAAGATGTATGCTCCTGCATCTTTGCCCTCTTGAGAGTCGCTGGGACACAACTGGCCAGGTGCCGTAGCAGGCTGCTAGTGCCGCTGGTGCCACCGAAGACCTGGTGGCAGTGCATGCATTTAGCCCGCACAATCTTCCCTTCGGCAAAGGTGGGTATGAAGTCATCCCACACCTTGGACCGGAGCCTTTTGTTCAGATTTGTACCAGAGAACAGCGGGTTGGGGATGCCGCCAGTGCTCTCTTGTTCAACTGAGTCATTGACAATGGCATCCATATCTTCTATGCCTAGGAAATAAAAAAGACACAGTATTAGACTATTAGTACAGGGAGCAATTTCATCATAAGATTACCATATCTGAAATTCGTGGCAATGCAACGGAATATTTTTTTTATTCAACAGGTTAACAATTCTTTTTATGACCCTAGCCCCTAGGAATAACAACAGAAGAGAACTAGTGAATGCTAAAGACTAAATCTGATGTTCTGAAATGTCAGTAGAGCTTGTGAGTGTAAAACAACATGAAAGTTGAAGCAATAACACACGTGCTGCTAATATTTGGTCCAAAGGTTAAACAACACTGAAGAGGCAAGAAGAATATTATACTAATTAATCATGTATTGGAACTATATATCAGACTACAAAGCTATAGCCCTATCACTGTGTATCATAAAAAAAACGAGAGAGCCGTACCGTTCACCATTTTATTGCTTTCTCGTCGATGAAAATTCAGACTTTTGGCACTATCACACTCTATCCACGCCTAGTTACCTACAAAGTACAAACCAAGGAAACCAAAATCATCCATCATGATCTGCACAACCGCTTCCGAAGCAGATGATCAATCGAATAAACTGAATCCAAGATCTACGCAGATTAACAAGTCGCGATGTAGTGTGCACAAACAAAACAGAACACCAAGAAATAGGCGAAGGCGAAGCCCATACCGATCTCTGCAATCTCACGGCAAGGGGCGGAGCAGCAAGGGGCTCTAGGGGCTAGGAGCTGGGTTCTCGGAAGCAGGGGAGACGGAGGGGGGAACGCAGCATTCTTCCTCTCGGCGTCGCGGCGGAAAAGACGAAGCGGCAATGGAGGGAAGGGGAAAAAGCGGAAGCAGCCTTTCCCGCCGCTTTCCTCCCGCTACACCTTCTCCCCTTTCGCCCCGGCCGCTTGGTGCATTGCGCGATGGGCCGGGCCTGAGCCCAGTATTTTTTTTTTCAGAATCGATCCCAGACTATTTGGGCTGGAACCCGGAAGGCCCAACGCACCAACCGATCCGGCGACCCCGAACACTTCTTCCTCCTCTCGGAGCCCGCGACCTCTCT
The DNA here is from genome assembly GCA_027790015.1 of Cymbopogon flexuosus. Taxonomy (NCBI): domain Eukaryota; kingdom Viridiplantae; phylum Streptophyta; class Magnoliopsida; order Poales; family Poaceae; genus Cymbopogon; species Cymbopogon flexuosus. The sequence goes on from JAKNSH010375845.1 coordinate 7,723, forward strand.
CTCCTTCCCTTTGGATTAGTCCTCCCGGCGGCCGGCGATGTTAGCTCCACAACGACGAGGTATACCGGGAAGATTTGGGTTACGCGATGGGAAGGTCGTCCACCGTATTATGACCTTGGAGGAGATGAGGAATTTCGGCGCGGGGTGTCGTGCACCAGTACCTCCGGCATTACCGGACTGGGGGCTGGAAGCTGCCGCGTCGAGTTGGATTCCGCTGCGTCTTCCTCTTGAGGCGCCACGCCGCGTCACAACCCCCCTCTTCATCTTTACCCGCGAGAGGAACGGGAACCAAACAAGGTAACCCTAATCCCCAACTCGATCATAGTGTCAACAGATGATACACAGTTGCGGCTGGATGGTTCTTTTTAAAATCCTAACTCAGTACTCAGTACTCAGCACATGTGCACTATTATAGATGGCGCGGTCGGAAAATACTGTCCATAGCGAATCTTCAGAAATGGTCACAATTATGATCTGGAACGTGCACCCCGATGTTGACTGTGTGGACCTGTAAGTTTGTCTCACATTGATTTTTTTTTAAAAAAAATGTTATGCTTTTTGCCTCTGACCTTTTCGTTTTTTGGATGTTTTTGTAGGAGAAGCATCTTTGAGGGACTCAGTGGAATCGTTGCTGTTTACTACAGTAGTTTTAGGCATGTTGTGCTTGTTGATTTTGTGACCCGGAAAGCTGCACAGAAGGTAAATTGGTTGTGAATGTGATACCCCAACGTTCCTATGGGTTCTTGAACAAACACCTAATAGAGATGCTAGAGTTGCACAGCAATACTATTTACATGTAAATGTATATCTGACTATGCTACCGTACTTGCAGGTACGAAACAAGCTTTATGGTTGTCCGCTTAGGGATTGCTCACTTAACATCGCATCCTTTAGCAATGAGAAGTATGCATTTAACAGGTGACCTCTTTCCCTCTCTATGCACATCCTTTGCATTACTTGTTACTCTTTGCTTTGTAGTTGCTCTAGTTGTGTGTTTCTCTTTTGACTTCAAAATGTTTCAGAGATTCTCGATTGCCTTGGGCAAGACCTGGGACTTCTGTATGCATTGAGGGCTTTAATTCATGTCTCCATGTTGAGGAGGTAAAATCATCTTTTACATAATTGACTTCTAGTCATCGGTCACTTCAATTTAGCTTTATATTGTAATTTAATAACTGATTATCCTCTCCAGATAAGAACCATGCTTGCACGACACTTCGGCTCCAACAATGAAGGAATTAGAGTTCCAACAAATTTAGATGGCTCAAGCATCGGGTCAGTTAAAGCTGAATTTCCTTACAAATTTGCAATCAGTCCCAATTGCTGTAAACTAAACACATTCTGACATATGTTAATAATGTTGTATTTCTAAATACGCTGTTGTTTATACCTGCAATTTGGATCATTCTACAAAATTATCGATGCCTGCTGTGGAACAAACCATACATACTGGCTGCCATGCAAATTCTGAATTCATGTTTGACTAATTTGGTTTCAGATGTCTGCTCTATAAGTCTTGTCTGGCTTGATGGTGACTTGTGTTAGGGCAGGTACATTGGTCTTGTCTCACAACTTGTCTCATAGAGTGCCACGTAATTTAATACGACTTAATAGACTGTATATACAATGGTTGTCATTCTAAGTTGTCTCATAGTAACTCGCAATTCCTTAATTTATAGAGAGAGTAAAAATAGGATTGTGAGGTGCATGACAACGACATTTTGTACAATGGTAAAATAGTTGTCTCATAGTCCAAGCTCATGAGGTGGTTGTTTCGCGAAACAACTACCTCGTACTCTTTCACCTCTCTCTTTCCTCCACATCATCGAAAATCCTATATGGCAATGCATGAGACGACGTATGAGACTGCTTACATGTAGCAATGTAACTGCCCTTATCTTGATTGTAGCCAATGAACTTCTGTTATATGTACCACGCCATGATTGCTATATATTTCATGTTTATGGTATTTCAGGAAAGCTTACATAAAGTATGGGAGCTGGAGTTATTTTTCAGAAGCACTCAATCTGAATGGATCGAACCTTGATGGACATAAGTTGAGGGTGACTGAATGTAATGGGGGCAGTAGATTCTGGGATGGTCATATCACCCCTGTGGGCCTGGTACAGGTAAAAGTAGCATCACTTTGAACAGTATAGCAGAGGATGCACTACGTTAATGTTATTACGGACAATTGTTGCACCCAGTTTCCCTATGCCCAAATTGCCAGTAAAATTGAAATTGAGTACTCGAGTTTGAGTACTGATGTATATCTTTACAATTTACAATGGACAGCACATTACTCAATCTCATCTGTCTCTTGCAGGGAAGAGGAAATTGTTTAACAGTGACAGCGAGGGTGACTGAATAATTGAAAGCTGACATGAAGTGTACAGTTACCTGAAGCAGTATGGAAGATGCATCATAATGTCACAGATTTGTGGTGTGACTTAGCTGAAATCCTTCAACCTATACAATTTGAGTGTTTTTATCATATGTGTGGTGGTGCTCGAGGACAGTTTAATGTGCCGGTGCTAGTTCAATATGTGTTTTTGTATATATAAAATAGAAACTAGTTCAATCAATATGTGTGTATGGATGGTTTGAAGAGCCATTTGATCCTAGATTGGATGATCCAACCCATGAATTTGGATGAATTTTGTAGGAGTGGCTCAATTATTAATGTTTTATTGTTGTAAAAAAATATTAATGATTTACACTACGCGAGTGCATGCTTACGTAGAACGAGGTTGTGAATGGCAACGCTATTTCTGAACTCAATAAAAAAATATGCGTACTGACGGATACGCATATGCAGTTGCGATCATAAAAGCCAAACAGATACAGAGTATAGCATATAGCAGGACACACTCCGTAAGAAACGTCGGCTCCCGAATGAGTACACGATCAGCCAAAGCACTGCTCTGATGGCAACGGACCCGGGATGGACCCCTGCTGGAAGAACTGCAGGCCGAAGACAATGGCAATGGCGGCGATGGTGAGGTAGGCGACGCCCTCAGCGGCGCCGAGGAGCCCGTAGGGGCCAGCCGGGAGTCCCGACCCAGTGCGCACCTTGGTGGTGGCCGACCACCCGACGAGACCCGCCACGACGAGGTAGCTGAGCCCCTCCGCCGCGCCGAGAGCGCCGCCGGGGCCCGGAGGGAGGCCGCACCCCGTCGTCTTCAGCGTGTAGAGGGACCACGCCACGACCGCGCTCGATGCCAGCCCAGCGGCCCCCGCGGCCAGCTCCAGCGTGCTGTTGCCGCCGCTCGGCTCCGCCTTGCAGGTGATGAGGCGCCGCGCGCGGAAGCCGCGGCGGTGGAGTGTGGCAGCGTGGCGGGAGCGGGAGCGGGAGCCGGAGACGACGACGACCGCGACGGTCGTGGATGAAGCGGCGGTGAGGCGGAGGGCCAGAGACGCCATGGTTGTCTCGCCTCGTCTCGTCTGCGGTCTGCTCGCCTTGCCTTGCTGTTGTGGAGTTGACCAGGCGAGCGATAGTTTCTGAGTGGACCAAAGTCTCTGGGGCTTATCTTCTCCGTGGCCTGTTTGGATTGGAGTATATGCGGCCTTTTGGTTGGCCTTTTTGTGCAGGTATTATGGTCGAAAATCGCAGATTCATATTTCAAAACTTGACAACTGTAAATATTCTCTTTTTGGCGAACAAAAAGTACCAGATGGTTCAATAGAGTTGGTTCATGGTAGTGCCTGATGGCTTTGGCTAATGTTCTCTCTTTTGCAAATCAGTCGGGAGAGCTGTTGATTATATTGATAAAGAGAAAAAAAAAAAAACATTTGAACAAACAACAGTCTCGAGAGGAAGTTTCGAAAGGAACTTTAACAACTATAACGACTGTGACAACTCTTTCGACAACACCCCACTTACAACACCAACTGCCACAGGAATACCAGCAACAATCAGAGAGAAGATAATGGTAGCCATAGCAACAATGACCTTTTCTTTTACGAGGAATAGCAACGACCGACTTGTGATGGAGAGAGTTGAGCGACGGATTTAACTGTTTTTGTACCAGAACGAGGGAGGAATTTTAATTTGTTGTTGCCCGGGTTTCCACAAATATACTTTTGCCTTATTGATCCCCATTCAGCACCTTGCCTTCAGAGAATCATGTTTGTCAACATTTCTTCAGTTATTATTATCCTATACTAATCTCAGTCACATGGATGAAACATCTGTCCCTTGACAAACAAGTCACAAACCCTGTGAAGCTGCCGACCACTTTCACAAACAAAGCTGGATCCTCGTTGAGGTGATGCAGAGATTAAACATCAGCATTCTGGTACTTGTTGGCAGAGGACGGGCGAGGCCCGGAACCATCAGATATTCAGATAGACCACACTGGAGAAGCCGGCGCCACTAGTGCTTGAGAATGGGACGAGGAAAAGGGGTCCGCACGCACGGGGTCGAGACGTCGAGTCATGGGTCCTCGAGAGAAGACACTCCTCCGAAGCCAGCGTCTCATGAGTTTTTTTTTTTCTTTTTTAAAAAATATATGCTGGGACACAGACGATGAACAATACAACCGAAGAAGATGTTACAGCTGAATCAAGATTCTGGAGGTGGCGAAGTGCCAATAGTAGCATGCGGCGAAGCCGAGATGGTTACATTATTGTTCAGAAAATACCTGAACTTTTGAGACCAACAAATCAAACTGGTGCAGGAATCAGCGAAGTATGAGGAGCAATCAAGTGCCTTGTTTGTTTCTTGATTGTATATATATTATATAATCAGTACTGTTCTCCTAAAGAAAGAGCAGTACAAGTGAATAGTTCGAACATTTTTCAAACCCGCGACCAGGCATGTATTTCATTAAGAGGAGAGTTAATATTTAAACATAAAGGAACATTTTGATCATGCATCGCCCGGAAGCATGCCGTTATAGGTCAGAGTATCAGATTTCCCCCCCTCAAGTGCCTGAAATTAGCGGGAGCTACTGGCAAGCTCTACACTATTCATACATATAAAACCCCCAAAATACCACAACAGAATCTAGTCTAGCATCACAAAATCGCTTCAACTTCCACCAAGTGCCACAAGATTTCTCATCCCGGAATCCTGCATCAGAGAGGCAACCAAATGAGCCATGGGCAGCAGCAAAAACTATGTAAATGAGGAAACAAGCTTACATGAACATTAGGAAGAATGGAACACTAATCTTTCTAAAGATCATCGTTTGACTCCACAGCTGTGGTGCCTATGAAGAAATGAGAATTTTGGTCAGTATAAGAATAAGATTGGATGACACAAAGAGGCATGAAAAGAACAGGTCTACCAGCTGGTTTGAGCCAATCCTGAACGCACACAAGCTCTTCGACCCAGTGGTTGCTTCGTGACTCTGTAATTGCTATTATTGCAGTCCTTGAAG
>JAKNSH010375950.1:0-14047 GCA_027790015.1 Cymbopogon flexuosus
AGTACAGCAAATAAATATGAGTAAATGATGATGTTGCCGAAATCATTGGAACATCGACCGGTAGACCTACGACTGAAAGACCGGTAGTACAGCAATGCCCACTAAGTTTTGTGAGATTTTCTATAGCTTTTGTTATCTGAATGTAATAGTTAATTTGTGTCTCTCAAGTATTGTAAATTCTCCATCACGTCTTACAGTGTGAGATCAATGTGCATGTATCCTAATGCAACACCATAATGCAAGTATTTTTCTTATTAATCTGCTGACAAATTCCCTTATTCCTTATGTCATGGACGAATTCAGCAAACTCGAGAAGTTTTAGTGTCTGCGATATTGTGACCATGTATACAGCCTTCAAAGTTGAAAACCATTGTGCCATGATTCCACAGAGGAGTGCGTCTTTAGTAGACTTGATCATGGACCAGATCTGACCAAAACCAACCCGACCATATAAATTTGGGCCATAGTCTGACTGAATTCCAAAAAAGGGACTCTAACATAGGAGGATATAAAGCAACAGCCCGACCCAATCTGGCCCCCGGTTGAGCATGGGAGAAAAACTTGACCTGGCATTTTCTTCCAGTCCGACTCGAGCCCGATCTAAATCTAACCCAACATTTAATTATGTTATTATCCCAGGGAAAATCTAGTGCATTTAAAATTGTAAATCGTTCTGGCTTTTCTAAATTTATAATATTTACTATGTATCTAGACGTACTGTATAACTAGATGAATAACAAAAGCTATGTATATAGAAGTCATTCGAAAAATCTTAGAAAGTCAAAACATCTTAAGTTTGATAAAAAAATATAAAAAAAACTACAAATATTTGTGACATCAAATTGGTATGCTATGAAAATATAATTAATGAAAAATCTAAAAATACTTAGCTGAGATCCTAAATATTATTATCTTAGTGTATAAATTTGGTTAAACTTAGGATGTTTGACTTTCTAAGATTCTTGGAATGACTTACAATTTGAAATGGAGAGAGTATTTTTTAGAGAATATATATTATTATTATTATTTTTAAAAAAACAATGATCTACCTTGGAAACGGTTAGATGACCATATTTATCTAAAAATAATAGTTTGCTGGTAGAATTTTCTGATTTTAGAATTGCATATGGTCAAATAGTTCCAACGCCACTTTCAGTTGGCTGATGCGCTGCGCTGGCACCGTGTGCGCCGCGCATCGCTACGCTCGCTGCTCGGGGAGGCGGCGGCGACGGGCAGCTGCTGAGCTGAGCTGCACCACGTTAGCTTCCCCTCATTCTCTTCAGTCCCCAGTGACCTCTACTCGTCGAGGGTTCAATCTATCGGAGCGGGGCGCCGCCGTCTGCGGATGACGAGAGGGCGCCAGTCCACCTTGGCCGAATCCTGTCGCCGCGCGGCGACAGAGCGTTTCGTCAGCCGCCGCGCGGTGGGCTGGCTGTGGCAAACTTGCTGTCTTCACAATCCTGGACTCCTGGTCAGTGGCCAACTTCCAGCAGGTATCACGGGAAAGCTAGATCGCCCTGGCATAAGCATAATCTATGGTCTCCGAAACACAGCTAGGCATGTTGAATTCGATCTGAATGGAACATTGCAGATGAAGGTCAGAAACCAGCTGTCTAGCATAGCATTACAAGCAAAAAAAGGAGTCAGAGCCTGATGAGTTCATCGGATCTAGCCCTCATATCTGCCCTGAAGCCCAAAAATGGGCGTGTGAAGCGATTGAATCCAAGGCCACAAGCATGTGCAACTTATTATCGTGAGACTTTTTAGTTCACGTAAGCGCAAATTACCCGGATCTGGCTTCCTGCCTGGCATTATTATTTAGTCGAACTGCGTGCGTGGGTGGGATGAGATCATGGGATTTAGCCCAAAGCGCAAGGAAGGAAATGAACAGAAGATTATTAAAGAATCAAGAGGCCGTCAGTAACGTTTGTCATAATTAGACAATCATTGTTGTAAGATGGGAATGGATCAACCACTCTTTGACTGAAACAATTACAAATGCAGAGACTGGCCAAAGTACCTGCACATAGATTTCCTTTTAAGGCTGATCACTAGAGTTCCAATCATTTTTTTTTTTTTGACGAATTAGAGTTCCAATCATATACGGAGTATAGTTAAAATTTAAAGATACCTGGATTGTGAAGTGAGAAGTGTTACTCTCGCTCTGAGATCGATGGTTGATGAATGACTTGGCCGGCGTTGTAAACAAAGGAACAGTAAACAAATTCAAAAATCCTACTTCTATTGAACTCTATTGTAACAATATTTTTATGTGTGTGATATGGGCGTTGCTAGCTACCTGCAACGTGAGAACATAAGGAGATGATTCGAAAGGCATCCAAGGCTTTAGAGGTTGTCACTATAGATATGCTCGATCGCTAAGAATATATGTAAAAGTAATAATAGATGAATAGACTTTGCTTGTTGCTTTCTGTTTAAAGTGTGCTATTTCTTTTGTTGATAATTAGCAACTTTTTTTTGAGGGATCTGAAAATTAGCAACTGAACTGAAGACTCTGTAAGAATTGGATTCGCGCTTTTGTTAAGGCTAAATCTACTAAAAGGAAACTGCAACATAAACTTTTGTGATGTAACTATTGTAATCAAGAAGTACCAAATAACTACTACAACTTCTAGTTTCTGTTTATTCAAAAATAATAATGTGCAATCTTTTTGATATAAACCTGCCACCTTCTTTAATTTTTGTCAACGACCTCGTGGCACCGACGCGTGGAGCTTCATTGTCATAATGTCATGTGGTCTTGAGGTTGCAGACTTTTTAGACTATGCGTTAACATAGCGTTATTTTTGCTGAACGTGATTTATGACTACATTTAATTAATACTCCACCGAAATTCGGTGCCGGCTAGGTCGGTCGTCAGCTGGTTAACAAGAAAATCTGTACTAGAGCTTCCCAGGACAAACTGAAAAAAAGCTTGGGGAAAACAAAGAACAGACCAAATCATGTACTCTAGGCAGCATAATGATTGCCGGGTTCGGGTGTGTGCGTGAGTTGTATGCGCATATTTGCATCTGCGCGTTTCTCCCGAGTCGCCTCCGTCCTGCTCCTGTCCTCCTCTCCTCATACTAGTCGTCTGCAATGCCCATGCGGCTCCATCCGATCAGATAGGTCTCCGTCCAAGAACACAACGATCGATAGGTCTCCGTCCGGCCGATCGGTGGCCACCAAATGCGGCCGCCGAGCTAGTGCGTCTTGACAATCCCAGAGATTATATATTCAGAATAATACAAGGAGATAACGATAGTTGACTGAAGTTAAACCCCCATCTGCTCGATTAGGGACTGCTTTGTCATACTGTTAGGGTTTAAAAAAACCATGTCCTTGCTGTAGTCTAAGCCCGACCTACCTACTAACTACTGGTAGGCTGTTGCTGCTTTGACCAGCAATTAACTTGTTTCTGAGGCATGGTTTGCGCAAATGCGCAATAGAGTAATCAAAGTTTCGTCGAGCCATGTGAATTACGCCATTCCGCCTCTGAGTAGGACGGCAGCAGGGGCATTTCTTTTTCTTTTTATTTGCTTCTAGTCTTCTTTCGAGATGCCTTTAGAACTAATACTTCTTTATGCTTGCCTCATCAGTGAGCTAGCAATTTGTTTATGGCCTCCTATAACTACTAATCTGCGGTGATTTGTATAAGCATGTGAACGTGAAGGGTTCGGCACGATGCCATTAGGAGCAATGGAAGAGTGTGTAACTGAATTCAGTCAGTTACCAAAACCGGGTTTTGCATGACACGGTTTTCTTACTTCGGTAGTATGTACTAAACCTTCATAGGCAGTCCTAACATAAAACTTAAAAATTTTCATAGTATTTAATTCTGTTACCATGTCAATATTTGCTCATCATGTGGAAGGAGAGTTAGGGTCAAGTACATTTATGTTATCTTATAGATGGTCTCATGCAGTGCCAAGTAATCATGAGATGATTGAACAACTAGCTCATACAAAAAGAAAAGGTTTTTTTTTTATCCACGCCATTACAATTTTGCAAGTTTAGAGGTATGCCATTACAATTCACCTAATTGAGAACTGCCATTATAACCTTATCTTTCCCCTCTCCATGCCATTTTGTACGCTTCTCACGTATATGGACCCATTTTCAGACAAATATGCATACATGGGCAATTGGGCATGTACGATGTTAAGTCCCCGCCCCCTCACCATTAGAACAAGCCTACGTGTAGCCGTGTCTTGCGCTATTGTCCCCTCGCACGCCATGGCCGGGGCTCAACCTTGTCGTGGCCGGGGCCACCGTCTTCAGGACCGAGCTCGTCCGCGCCATGGCCAGAGCCAAGCTTGTCTGGTGGCGTCCTCGTCCTCGTCCCGGCGCCATGGCTGGAGCCGAGCTCAAGTTGTATATGAAATAAATAAATAAATAAAGCACAACCTGAGCTAAAGATGGTGTTAATTTAGATGTGCCACGTCCACACGATGTGGCACTCTTATGTGGTGCTACTACTCTTTTGTTGGACATATTTTGAAGGCTAGGGTGGCACTTTGTTGGGAGGGAGCAGAAAGTAATGGACAGCGGGTTAAAAACTTTACTCAGACCGGATGAATTTCAATTTCAAAGAATCAATCGTACTCATATATTACACAATCCTTTGTTTCTTGACTTTTTATGTATTTGTACACCGGACTCTGTCACCGGCGTGAGACCGACAGGAGAGCGGGGAGCGCGGCCCCACGTGTCGGCTTCAAGCCGCTGACAGCCACCCCAACGCGCAAACCAATCAACGATTTCGTTTCAACTATTGCTGCTCCTACTACAGTACAGACGTACAGTCGTGTGTGTTGCTGCCTCCTTCCTTCCTAACCCGTTGAACGCACCACCACGTTTTCTAACTTCTCTACTTCTATTCTACCACCGGCCCCAAAAATTCAACTCTTCAAATCAAAGCTTTGACAAACGCAGGCGAAGAGGGAGACGGAGACGGACGAACGAACGAAACACCCAACCGGACCGCCACGTCCGATCCGATCGAGCACAAGAATGCGTTGAACGGTTCAATTCAACCGAGACGAACGGAGCCTCGCCGGCGCTCCTCGTACCAGCAGATGCAGCTGAGCGCGACGAGCACCTCGACGATGGCCGCCTCGGCCTTGTCCTTGTCCGCCCACCGCAGCGTCTGCAGCGCGTACACGCGCGGCGCGCCGTCGAAGCGGCGCGTCCGGTCCATGTTGCGCTCCGCCTGCCACTGCACCGTGTGGCGCGCCATCGGGCCCAGCCACGCCATGATGCGCTCCACGCCGTCCTTCCACCCGCGCGCTAGCGCCTCGTCCAGCGGACCCGGGTCGCGCCACCATTCCCGGAGCTTGGACCGCACCGCCGCGCGGAGCTTCGCGGGGAGCATCTCGTACATCTCCGCGCGCTCCGCCGCGGCCTCCTCCTGACGGCCCTCCGCCTCCATCCGCAGCAGCTCCTCCGCGGACACGATCACGTTCGCGTACTGCTGGTCCAGCCCCGCGCCGCCGACCGTGCTCGCCGGCGCGTCCAGGAGCTTGCGCCAGTTGGTCGGGGACGACTTGTGCTGCTGGCCCGGCGCGGGACGCCCGATGATCGGGCACGAGTTGCTCATCATCGGCGGGTGGACTCGGGACGACGGGCCGTCCCGACGCGTGATCGGCCCGGACGACGCCTTGGCCTTCCCCGATCGCGGGTGCAGCAGCTTCGACAGCCTGGTCTGGACGCTGTCCGTGGTGGCGGATGGCGGCGGTGGCGGGAGGCCAGGGACGAATGGGCCGAAGATGGAGCAGATGCGGACGAACACCGCGCAGGTGGCGCGCGCCATGAGCCCGACGGCCTTCTTGTAGCTCTGGTTCCACAGCGACTCCTCCTTGAGGCGCTTCACCTTGAGCTGCTGCGTCTTGAGCTCTTGCCGGAGAGACTCCGCGCCGGGTGAATCCCCTGCCAGTTGCTGTTGCTGCTGGGCAGCAGCAGCTGCCGCCGCCGCCTGTGGGGTCGGTGGAATCGGGCCGCTGAGGCGGTTCCATCCCCGGACGCTCATCTTGCGCTCGGCGGACTCGAGCTCGTCGAGCGCCTCCATCTCGGAGCACAGCCTGGCGGTGGCGGCGACGAGGCGCTCCATCTTCTTGGCCTTGACCCTGAGCCCCTTGGCCACGAGCGGGTCGAGGCGCGCGTCGGGAGCGCCGGCCTTGAGGCAGGCGTACACGCCGCCGAAGTCGAGTCCGCACCGCAGGCCGAGGCGCGCGACGGCCGCCGCGGCGTCGTCCAGCGACACGACCAGCTCGGCGCACGCCAGCCGGAGGAGGAACGCCTGGTCGGTGGAGTTGAGGTACGCCACGCCCGGCGAGCGCATGGCGTCGGAGCGCAGCCGGGACACCTCCTGGTCCGACAATGACCGGTGCAAAGACAGCAGCTTGGACATGGCCGCTGCCGCCTCGAACGCCAGGATCCCCAGCGACGCCTGCGGCCCCGCCGGCAGCCGCAGGTCCACGGGCAGCCACGGCTTCTTCTGCACAACCATGGCTGAACTATATATGATGAATCTTGCCCTCGATCTCTCAACTCACTTTCTCGCTCCGATCCTGCAACACGATCTTGCTCCCCTCAATGGCTTGTTATACCACCGGACATGAAGAAGAGATTCTGCTGGGCAGGCAGGTAGAGCTTCAACAGCGCTGTCGGCCGAGGCCTCGCTGGTCGCTGGTGCTGTTCGCTGGTACTCCACGATGCTTCCACGCGGTTTTGCGCCCGGTACAGCAGGTCTGGTTGGGTTGGTTCTCAATTCGGTAGGGGTGAGTGGGTGACGCCGGAGCCTCTTTATACGCTGCTGCTGTTCTGGCTAGCTGCTAGCTCTTTCGCGCTGGGGCAGAGAGATGAGGGAGGCAAAGGCGCCGGCGACTTATTGCCGTTGCCCTGCGGAGAATAGATATAGCAGACGGAGACGCCGATGGCGACGGCGATGGTGTGTGCAAATAAGTAGCCAAGCACGAGGAGGAAGACACGGTCGCCCCGTGGGAATGGCCGGCCACAATGGTGGGCGTCTGCGCGCTTACCAGAAGACGCAGCGTTGGTTGAGACGTTTGATTGGGGAGAGCCGGATTTGTTTATTCCCGGGACCGGGAGGGGTTCGCGAGCTCGCTCGTGTTATTTTTAAGTAAGAGCAAGCTCGGAATCGGTTAGTCCTGGCTCAGTCCGAGGTTAAGGACATAGTATGGGTTGCTTAACCCACTGGATTTGAGAGTTTCCACCACTATGATATGCTCGTCAGTGTGCGACCAAAACATGATCCTGATTTGAGTGTATAAGGCCAGGATTCAGGTTCAGGAGGGCCGATTCCGGAGGAATTTTTCCTTTGATTTCAGAGGTTTTTTCGATATTTACTATTGTTTCTTTTTGTTTTCTTCAGACCAAACGCAGTTCGGTCCTGCTTTACTGAAACTATGTTAGTCTGCCGGAACACAAACACGCATGACGTACACATGGTTGCGGTTGACCGTTATCTGGAAGAACGAACGGCGGGAATTCGGAGGTTTTGCCATACTATATGCCTTCGTTCAAACCCGAATGCGCGTGGACGTCGCTTGCTTCGTGAGTGAATCCATATAGCTGCGTTCACATAGTGTAATATTATCGTCCATGCCTTCCGGCCTCTGCTTAAATCTCTGGAAGCTAGCTAGATCGAGCACATGGCCGGAACGAGCTTTCGGTTGCATATGCTGATATGCACAAAGGCACCTAATAAGCAAGTGCATGTTTTGCTTAAGAATTAAGCTCCAACATACTAAGTTGGACGATTAGTATAGCTGCATGGAAGAAAAGTGCCAAGGTAATTTGTAAGTCTAATGTAAAGCCGTATTTTTGTCATCGCTTAATAAACTGTTCCATTTCTCTAAAAAAGAAGGGACCTAGTGTAAAGCCTAAACCTGTGTACCACAGGGAAAGTCTAGAAAAATATGATACGAGAATCCCATTATTAAATATAAAGTGTTTTGTGTTTTGTGTTTTGTGTTTTGTGGTAAGTCAAACTTCTTTTACCTCTTAACAATTTTGTTTAGAAAAATACATCAAAATCTACAATAATATCAATTATTACTTTATTTGCTATTGTAGATGTATAATCTATATTTTTATGAATTTATAATAGAAATTATAGAAGTTTAACAAAAAAAAAACAAAACTTCAACACATTAGGTTTGGAAGGAATAGAGGAACAATGTAAAATAGAGCAGTGGCAAATCTAGCCGAAAGCATCATTGGGGTCATCGGAGTCAATTCCTTTGTGTGATATGAATTTTCTTAAGTTTGAATCGTAATTTACTAAGGATTTTACAAATTTCGTCGGGGTCAGCTGACCCCGATAAACTAGTCTAGATTCGCTCCTTAAATAGAGTAAGAATTTAGGTTTAACATACTGCCATGTTCGTTTAAACTTATCGGCCGTAGAAACCATCAACCAAACAGCCCTACTTTCATGTGAGAATATTTCCACCATGAAGTTTTGCAAAGAAAAGAATAAGCTCCACTTGTGTACCTGCTACAGTATGATATATTATTTTGGAGTTTTAAAATACTCATCAAATTTTTATCCTAGAGGAATCCATCGTGTGGGTTGATCTTGTCTATTTTGCCGTAAAAGTCAATCTGCTTTACCATAAAAAATGGTCAATCTGTGATGAGATGAGTAAAGCCTGAACATGCACGTCTACAGCTAGTCTATGAGAAAATGTCAAAACTAGATTATGTTTTTTTAAGAATTACATGGTACAATGCATAAGTCCACAATATACGTGCATAGTCACCCCTATAAACGCATGTACGTAAACTTTACCCTAACGCCTTCGAAGGACTGAGCATTGTCGATGGGACCTTCTCTTATCACTTAAAGCATAGCGTACATTCTGTAATAAATTTAGAAAAATATGAGCACACGTGTCAGGATGAGGACTTGAATCCAGGTGGGCAACTACAGGAGACCTAACCAACCAACAGCGGCGGAGCTAGAAATTATGTATAAGGAGGGCCGGTCAAAGAGTTTCAACCATATAAGAACTGAGTTTAACTTATTTGTTTGGATTTTTTTACCCATACCCTCTTATTTTTCTAAATTTTTCCAATATTTAACTACTTGATCATGCACATGTGTTCTTCTCCTAATAGATGACCGTGACTGTCAGCGGAGCCACAAATTATTCATATAAACCCAAAGATAAAATGTGAATTTGTGTGATTTTGATTGTCTAAAAATCATTGAAAATATAAGACAAAAGCTTTTATTATATATTTCTACTATAGATTAAGTTATATGTTACATAAAAAAATCTTATGACGTTAGGGGGTGGGGGGGCATGGCCCTACCCCTACCATCCCCCCTTGGCTCCGCTAGCGCTAACCGATCTATGATTAGTCGCAGCAAGATCATGTTTTATTGCCATTATTATAGGCATTAATTCGACAATAACCTGTGTAAAGTCAGTACGACACACATTTCTCTTGGAAAATCGCTGGTTCGTGTTGTCTGTTCATTTTGTAAAGGGGGAAAGTGGAAACCTTCCACTTCTTTGGTCAGACCAACTTGTGGCCTGCGTTGGTCATGTGTCTTTGAGGACTCTTTTGCGTCATCGACAAGTGCTCTCATAGTCTCTTGGGTTGAACAAATGTCAAAATATGAAGGTACTGCATTAAATCGAGAAGAACATTGTCACTATATAATTATATTTCTTTGGGTATCACTTTAGCAACCATTGGCTTTTAGTTGCATTTTTTTAGCAAGTATGTAATTGTATATTTTTTTTCCAAGATATGAAACTACATTGGGCAATATAAAAAACAGTGTATACAAATCTCATAGAAAAACTAAATAATAACATTGAAGCAAAAGGCAGTTCAAATCTCGAAATGCTTTTACAAAAGATGAATTACAACAAATGTTGTAGAAAACTACATCACAACATTAAAATAAACCTCAAAGATATGAAACCCACATAAGACAATATGATAGGTGAACCATAAAGGACGTGTT
Organism: Cymbopogon flexuosus; assembly: GCA_027790015.1. NCBI lineage: Eukaryota > Viridiplantae > Streptophyta > Magnoliopsida > Poales > Poaceae > Cymbopogon > Cymbopogon flexuosus. The sequence goes on from JAKNSH010375950.1 coordinate 10,007, forward strand.
TGCAACTTCCCCCAACACTATATTACCTCACTGAGCTAAGAATTGAAGCAGTCTGCAATTCTTAGCTTACTGATTACGTACAACGCCGACACAGTTTGCCACCGTGGTTTGAATCACCATCTGTTGGCGACCATTGCGTGGATGTATTCTTCTTTTGCAAGCACAGTCGGTGGACATGTTGAGGTGGGTCCCCTTCGTGTATTCTTGTTGTTTGTATATATTTTTTTTTTATGTTTTTTGTGTTTAGGATTCTTGTGAGTCCTTGTATCCATGCTCCGGCTTTTTTTATAGTCCTTCCTCTCAAAAAGAAAAGACACATACACAATATATACACGTTGTCCATCGAGAGAATAATAACGGCAATTCACTAGTCTCATTCTTTCTCCCAAAAGCTAAGAGACATTTGTTGGTTAATTAGTCGGTGACCCCAATCAACATGAGTAAGATGTATAGGATAGGAGGCTGCTAATGGCACCCCAGTATGTTCCCATGAGGCCATGACCTCGTTATTTCTTCGAACCGATCGGAGTCGATTTTTTTAATTACTGTGGTAACCGTGTGCTTAAATGTGTTGACAGACATCAAGTCGTGTTGACGGACGTGTCTCGGATGCTAACGTCTTTATCCTTGCTAACTTTCCATGTCATTTGTGATTTGTCTGATCAAACACTTGTGATTTTCGATTTTACCCGGCTCCGATAGGAGAAACCAGAGTCAACAAAGTAAATGATAGTTTATGAAGGAAACGAAGCCGGTCGAATCTTCAACAGATAAAAAAGAGGGGGCACAAGAAGCTACTACATCAAGTCTAGTAACCACCTACTCCTACAGCCTGCTACTCCTAGTTTCAACCAGCTACGCTGTGAACATGTAACAAAACAAAAGAGTTCGGAACGCTGCTAATCAAGTGTGGCATCATGCATGCCGCAAAGATTTCTCCGATCCTCACTGCGTCCAGTTCGTTGATTTGACCCGACTTTTGGTGATGCAGCCCGGCGTTGCGTGGAGGCGGAGACAAGACTCGACGACGAGAACTCGGCCTGTTTGGTTCATGGGATTATGGACTGAGAATAGGAACTACATATGGATCACTAGTCCCAATTAGTCTTTCTTGAGAGACTAGTGGACTAGGGACTACTAGTCCCTCTTTTAGTCCCTATTTTCAGTAACTTAGAGACTAATTGGGACTAAAAATTAGTCCCTAGTCCTATTGAAACCAAACAGGACCCTGGGTACTGCTCATACTCATACTCATACTGAGCTTGACAGGCATGGCCGAGAATAGAAAGATGGCTCCCTCCCGCCACCCTGCCTCCGGCCATTGGTCGCTCTCGCTCACAAAGTCTCAAAGCCAACTCCGTGTGGGGCTCCCGGCTCCCCGCCCAACCTGCCGGGTCGTTGACGCGATTGCGCTGGCTGGACAGGAAGAAATCGTTCGCGTGGACACAAATTCAGAAAACGGAAAGACAGAGGTGTAATGACGCTCGGCGAGGTTAAAAGCGGAAAGCCGAACGGCATTTGATGCGAAAGTACGCACGCAGGTGAACTAGTCCACATTTCAGTTCCGGTTTCACGTCTGTTCCGGTTTAGTCCACATTTCAGTTCAGAGGACTTCAGGTCGCCGCACTCCAGGCTAAAACAGGCGCAGGATGACGACAACGAGCGTACCACGAATTGAAGTACAGTACGTAGCACGGACGTTGGCGTCCCCGTCAGCGTTTGCGCGTGTCCACCGCACCGAGCTGTCCGAGCAGCACTGCAATGATTTCTTTCGATCGGGTGGCCTTCTTGGTTCGTCCACCACAATCTGAAAGGGGTAACGACGGGGCCGAGAAGAGATCGAACAAACCAACCAACTAGTCGTCTCGTCCTAGCGAACGACGTCGCTGTCTGCCGATGGTGCGCTGCTCGGAGCCGCGCGGACTGACATGACATACACACGGAGTCGCTCAAAAACGAGTGAGGAAAAGAGGTGGGTTTGTGCGCGTGTGGCAGTGGGGAGTGGAAGGGGAGCGCTGCACTTGCAGGTCAAAGACGAGTGGACGTTCAGAGTTCAGAGCAGAGTGAGAAAGCGATGGCGGCGCATCACGTCGCCGGGGATCTGAGCTCTCAATTGAGTATTACTAGTAGGAGTTACTATAACAAACAACCGAAAACAACCGAACAAGTGACCAGTGGAGGAAACTGCGACGAAGACCCCTCAATAGGTAAACTTAAACATCAAACTCTTGCGTTCCATTAACTTTGTAGATAAAAAGGGGAAAATGTAAAGAAAACAATGGCAGGACCGCAGGGGGACAAGCAACAAGTTGCGCGGTGAGGACAGGAGAAAAAGCGCGAGAATTCGGGATTTCCGTCCATAGAGTACAATACTATTTATTACACTTCTATTTATGATATTTTGCTGATGTGATACTAGATTTATTCAATAGAGAGAGGGAAAAAATAAGACTCTAAGTCCACAGTGTTTAAGGTAATAAATAGGCTTGGACTTTATCGTAGAGTCTGCATCGTGAATGCCCTTGCGACCTGCGATCTGTTGTCTGCCTCGTTGACTCGTTGTATTGGACAGGATGGCTGACCAATGGCTGGTGAAAGTGAGGTCCAGGGTCAGTCGTCTTTTGACCTCTGCCGGCTGAAAGTGAGGCACGCGGAATTGCTTGTCTTCACTTCAAGTTTTGAAGCAACTTCTCTTCAGTTGCTTGTCTTCACTTCAAGTTTTCACGCAACTTCTCTTCAGTTGGCAGCTGGGAATTTGAAGGAGGTAAACAGGTGGTCTAGTACAATGTTTTACGCTTGACCCAGCTCTGACTATTACAGCGTTTCTCATAGTGCACTGCATGCATACGTCGACGACTCGCTCCAAGGGTCTTACTCCTAGTACGTATCGGAGACGGACAGACGGAGACGACATCGTATGAGGAGAAGCACGTTCTGGGTAACTCATGCTACGTGTTTTCGCTTGCCGGCCCAGGTAAACAAACCTACAGATTGTGATGTCCGCTTGCGGCCCCCTATGGCCTTATTTGCCGCTTATGGGCAGTGAGCTAGAACTAGTGGGCTTCATGCCTACAGCATCAGTCGGAGCATGGACCGTGATAAGACATGGGCTGGGCTTGCATGTATCGAAGTCTTGTTAATCTGTAGGGGTGCTGGACCCAAGAGGCCAGAAACACTGGGACTTTCTTTTATTTTAACCAAAGGATACTAGTATTTCAATAAGAACCCTAACTGGTTAGTAACGTCATTTAAGAACATATTGTCGTTGAAGCAGTTTGATGCTGTTTTAGATTAAAATTATTCTAACAAACATTGCAAAACGTTAATGTAAGAGTTATTTTGATGTAAGATATACATGGAATACATGATCTCCTTTTAGATTATGATGATGATATCTTTAATGTTTAAACGATGGTCTACAAAGTTTCAAACCTTAGGTTGGAGTCTGCCCACATGATAGAAAGCTAAGTTATGAAAAATTATATTAAGCACACGTTCTGAGTGAGGTGACATTTTAAATAGTGTTTAGATAAATACTTTACCAAGTGGAACACATGAAACTAGTGGCGAAGCTAGAGCAAACCAGAGGGTAGTGTATTTGCCTTGTGGGTGCATAGATTTATATTAAAAAGGTGTGTATATGGTGAAATTTTAGAAAAATCTATTGTTTTCACGAAATTTGGGTGGTGCATTTGCACCCACTAACATATAATGTAGCTTCGCCGATGAAACTTGTACACGTCATGTACTTTACCTTGAAGTAGACCCAATATGGAAATATGGAGGAAACATTAAATTGTAAGCTTTGATTAACAGAGAATTTGAAATTCCTGGTGCTTAAAGTGCCTTTTTCTTTGTCTTTTTCACCATATTATTTCTTTGTTATTCTCTCTCGCTCCCTGCTGGGTTTTACTTCAGTTGTTTTGTATTAGAAACATTTTTTTTAGAAAAGGACTCTAAAATTAAAAATATAGTCTCGGCACATTCTATAAAAATGCTTTATTTGAAAGCTGAAGTGTGGATATCCACTTTGTTTGCCAT
>JAKNSH010376053.1:0-30768 GCA_027790015.1 Cymbopogon flexuosus
ACCAGCTTTAAATCCAACACTTGCTTTAGTTTCTGTTTGTGGTGACATAAGTCCCTCCCTACAACTCATGAATTAAGAATTCTCACAACGACAGGGTCTACTCGATATGGATTAGGCGTAAATGAAACCTTTGCAAAAATAAAAAAAAAAAAAGATATTCAATTAATATAATATAAACTCATTAAATAAAAAAAGGATAAAAGGTACTGTACGTAGGCGCTGCTCTATTGCCAAGGGTAAAGAGCTCTTTTATATATAGCGAAGACCTTCCATTTTCTACGTGAAAGCGTAATCTGTTTCCCGTGAGAGCTGGGACAAGAAAATCAAGTTATCCTGGCTACACTTTTAGTGAGTTTTATTCCCTCATATGCAAGAAGGGCAGGCGGGGACTAAACAACGGATAGAGGCTTCGTACAATGGGTGCTCTTTGAGGCTAGGAAGCAAGAGTGGTTTTTAAGGCAAGTAAGCTATAGAGATTTGACAAAGCACATCAACATTGAAGCTCTGGTGCGAGTGCACTAAGCAAAGGAAGAGGCAATACGGGTACACATACAGGCAGTATTTAGCCAGATGTAGCACCTTAATTGGCTCTGTTCCCAACCTTAGCGGCCTCCATCCAGATAAAGAAAGGATCCATGATGTGCATATGTGCCTTTTCAAAGAGCTAATGTCATACATAACACAAGACTTTAGTAGGCCCTACTACTAACCAAGGATTGAAATTTTTACCTTAATTTTGGCTGTTTCTGGATTTCTCTATCAATTAAAGCACTGGGCGGGCGGCTTAACAAAAGTAACGAAACTGGGATTACTTTTCATTTCAAAAGCTAACATAAAATAAGATCTGCCCAATCGAAGATGCAAGAATAAAAGAACCCGATGCTCATTCAAGAGAATGCTTTTTCACCTTACTAACTTGATTTTTCAACAATAGCCAACCAACGTGGATGTTACAACCCAACCTGATAAAGGGACCGAAATCTTATCTATAGTCATTTCGATGGGTTTTCCATCCCATCGCTTCCGGAGCTAAAAATATCTGATTTCTGGATTGAACAAGGTAGGGAAAGAAAGGCTCGCACATGAGATCTTAGAAAAAATGACGGCTAATGGATGCAAGCCGAATCATCTTTACAATATACTAACTAATTCAGATATATGGTGCCAAGGCAGGTCGAAGCACCTGATCACTCGTTCAGCTCGTTTTTCGCTCGTGCCTGTATGAATTGCATAAGTCATTGTGTTTTGGCGGTGGAGAAGTACAGAAGTAAACAGTGTGTTAGTATTTAGTTGTGCGAAGCGTTGTTGACAAGACTTACTCAACTCACACCTGCTTCCGGTGACAACTACCACTCTCTTATCTTATGAATGGGAGGGTAGAGTACCAAGACATAGGAATTAGCCAGCGAAGGCGGTTTATTTAGTACAAAATATACGTATTTTGAATTCTTTTCAGTCAGGACAGTTCAAAGGCACGAGAGATAAGGAAAACGGAAAAGCTTCTCAAACCAGAGTAGGAATTCGATCAATCGCTATCAATGCCAGGAGGCAGATCAAGATTCATGGGAACGAGAACCTTTTCCGAGAAGAGTCAAGCGAGGGATAGGATAGATGAATAGGTTTAAGCCTTTATCCGCTTTTAGGGATTCATTTACAATTTCTAAGGCTTCGTTTTTCTCCGGCAAGCTGCTAGGGAAGCATTTATTCCCAAGCGATAGGGCTTATAGTTCAGATTGATGCCTTAGTCCACTCGGAAGATAGAACTAATAATGGAAAAAGATATGCTTAAGAACTCCAACAGTAAGTTGATCAGTTACTATCGGTAGGGACGGGAGACAAAACTGCCACTGATGAGAAAGCGATAAGAAGCCTGAAAGCGATTCTTACACAAGATACGATGACAGGAAGGGAGTTCGATCAGGAATGGAACCGGAGAATATGAAATTGGCTCTCGACCCAGGCCTTGCTTTGTTTACCTGTCCTATCGTATCGAATAAGGTTTCCTAGCCTAGCCCATCACGGTGTCTGCTACCGAAAGAGAGAATAGGTCTAAGGGCAGCATCTACTCGTTCATCGCTTGCCTCACCTCGAAAGAGGCATGGCTTCTCTCTTCACTCACTCGCCTGTTCGCCTGCTTCAATAGCATGGAAGAAGGTGTTCTAAGAGCATAGTTTCACATATACATGGGGTTCTTTCCATTCTCTTGATCAATAATTCACTTATAGAAAGTAGAAAGACTCTTATTTCGAAGATCCATATCTAATCCCGCTTCGTTCATAGCGACCGCACTTCCCATGCGCGCTCTACTCTTCACTCTTGCTCACCTCTCTTCTTCAACAAGGATTTGCCGTTCCTATCTGTTTTTCAAGGTAAAAGAAGGAGCCGGCCGAATCAAATGGGGCTGCTGTTCCTAATGGTTTCATAGCTTTTGCGCGTATCGTAGGATTCGTACGTCTATAAAACGTAGTCCTCTATGGCTATTCCTGAATCGTGGGAAAAGGTATGCGTATACTTAAATTGAATTGATCGTCCCTATTTCGGGTATAGAAATGTGTTCAGTCTCCTTTCTCTTTTCGGGAGCAGAGCTTCAAAAGATGGACAGTAACGATCGCGTAAAGGAGGGCCCGCTTACTAATACGGAGAGGGTTCCGCATGAAAAAGACAATCCTAAACTTCTTCGTTTCGTTGGTTTTTCCAAGGAAAGCCTTCTTTTCTTTTCTATTTTTTTTGAACATGAACGGAAGTAGCGTAGGACACCCAATCCTCGATCAAACCTCTACTTCAATGAACCACGTCGCGTTCTTTATCTTTCTCACTCGTCGTTTCGTTGGAAAAACCCACGCCCAATATCATCTCTCTCTCGTCCAATAAGAGGAGAGTTACTTTATTCAAATTCTCTCCTTTCCAAAGCTCCACAAGGCTGACAAAAAGAGTAATAGGACAACAAGCAATCTTGCTTTCATTTATTTTGAGTTCTTTCTTTGTTGAGATGGAAATCGACGTTCTTTTGAAAAGGGCTAGGTAGTTTGCACGCAGGCTTCTTCATGAAAGGTAAAAAATAGACTTTGATTTCATCATCAACATGACTAGTCGTTCGTTTGAAGCCTTAAGAAACCGGCAGAGAAAGCGGCAGTTTTTTTTTCCGAATGACCTGATTTCGAGAATCAACTAACCAACAAATCCGTAGCCCAGGTGATTCGCTGCCTCCCTCTCGCCAAACCAAAATAGGATGAATCTTCTCATGCAGCTTTTTTCTTATTCAGGGCGCTGCGAAGCCAATTTCCATCAAGGCAAGGGGGTAAATAAAATAAGGGGGAAGAGGAGTTGTCACGATAGAAAAGAGAAATGACTATAAGGAACCAACGATTCTCTCTTCTTAAACAACCTATATACTCCACACTTAACCAGCATTTAATAGATTATCCAACCCCGAGCAATCTTAGTTATTGGTGGGGGTTCGGTTCGTTAGCTGGTATTTGTTTAGTCATTCAGATAGTGACTGGCGTTTTTTTAGCTATGCATTACACGCCTCATGTGGATCTAGCTTTCAACAGCGTAGAACACATTATGAGAGATGTTGAAGGGGGCTGGTTGCTCCGTTATATGCATGCTAATGGGGCAAGTATGTTTCTCATTGTGGTTCACCTTCATATTTTTCGTGGTCTATATCATGCGAGTTATAGCAGTCCTAGGGAATTTGTTTGGTGTCTCGGAGTTGTCATATTCCTATTAATGATTGTGACAGCTTTTATAGGATACGTACCACCTTGGGGTCAGATGAGCTTTTGGGGAGCAACAGTAATTACAAGCTTAGCTAGCGCCATACCAGTAGTAGGAGATACCATAGTGACTTGGCTTTGGGGTGGTTTCTCCGTGGACAATGCCACCTTAAATCGTTTTTTTAGTCTCCATCATTTACTCCCCCTTATTTTAGCAGGCGCCAGTCTTCTTCATCTGGCTGCATTGCATCAATATGGATCAAATAATCCATTGGGTGTACATTCTGAGATGGATAAAATTGCTTCTTACCCTTATTTTTATGTAAAGGATCTTGTAGGTCGGGTAGCTTCTGCTATCTTTTTTTCCATTTGGATTTTTTTTGCTCCAAATGTTTTGGGGCATCCCGACAATTATATACCTGCTAATCCGATGCCCACCCCGCCTCATATTGTGCCGGAATGGTATTTCCTACCGATCCATGCCATTCTTCGCAGTATACCTGACAAAGCGGGAGGTGTAGCCGCAATAGCACCAGTTTTTATATCTCTCTTGGCTTTACCTTTTTTTAAAGAAATGTATGTGCGTAGTTCAAGTTTTCGACCGATTCACCAAGGAATATTTTGGTTGCTTTTGGCGGATTGCTTACTACTAGGTTGGATCGGATGTCAACCTGTGGAGGCACCATTTGTTACTATTGGACAAATTTCTTCTTTCTTTTTCTTCTTGTTCTTTGCCATAACGCCCATTCCGGGACGAGTTGGAAGAGGAATTCCAAAATATTACACGGAATAGACTCATCGCACCGGATCAGTCTCTTAGACGGATGAGACTGATCACACCTGATCAGTGATCAATTCTGGCACAATGAATTTACGAGTTATTTTACACAATGAATTTACAAGCAGATAAGTTTAGCCTCAATAGAAATATCTTTATAGCCTGAAGTTGGCTTACTTAATTCCTTTGAGCTTCCCCTTAGTTAGTTTTCCGGTAAGCTAATATGGGCGCAGGTCTAGTTAACGTTCAAGCAGAATCCCCATCAGACTCTCGTTTGTTGGTTGGGATGGGATCTTAGGAGAGAAAGGAAAGCCCTGAAACAAAGTGAGCCTACGGGAGGGTGTAAAAATGCCTCAAAGCCTGTGAAGCAAGTTCTAAAGAAAGTTTGAAAGCTCACTGCGGAAAGGGTTTTGACCAGCTAGTCAGATTGCCCCATTACGGGTGTGTTACGCCAGAAAGTTCCTCAATCAGTGCGCTATCAGTCCAGTACCATTAGCTCTCCAAGGGTAGCAATCCATTCTTTCCGGCTGGGCAACATGACTGATGGGAATGTTCGCTACTGCTTCGGCGTCCATCTCATACATATGTTCTCTGACCACCTCCATATTCCACGGCCTGGTTGCAGCATGGATAAGATCCGACACAAACATAGGTGGATCATTGGACCGCGGGCACAGCGGCGTCATTTTAAAGTGCCTCGGGATCCAATCCAGTTTTACGTCCAGATCCTAGTGTTGCTCCCCGTACCAATCCTCCGAATTAAACTTTGCTTCATCACGCCCTTCACATATTCCTCCCCAAATCTGCGATGGTCGGTTTCCTAACTCTGCTCTTAGGAAGTCTTCATCAGGGAAATACATTTCGCACCCTTGCGCTCAAACTTTCTGGTTCTTGCAGCATTCTCCACGCTTGTCTCGCTAGGAGGGCAAGGTTAAATAATTAAAAATCCTTAAACCCCATCCCTCCCATTTCTTGGTTCTGCTGGTTTGCTCATTCATTTCGTAACAAATTCTTTATAGTTGACGAATTGGTAAACAAACGGGTCTTTCATAGTCTCAAATCTTACCATTTCTGAATTTCTACTACTGGTTGGTTTGGACAAATAGTAATATTGAAGACAGCGCGAAGAGCCCTCTGAACGAGCCATGTCATAAGTAGACTACCCGAGAAGGCTCCGGTAATGAAGAAATCACGACTTTTGTCTACTTCCTTCTCCTCTTTCCTTTTCCTTTAGCTCGTGGGTTGGCAGAGGGGAGTACCGACCAATCACCTTTACCAGGAATGAAACCTGCTTGCTCCAGATTCCGAAGTACCAGTACTGAAATACTCTCAAGATCGAGGAACTGGTGTTGTTGGATCAGCGAAGTTAAGAATTGCGATTACTTTGCTTTCTTGTCGAATTTACTTCGTAGATGACTGGGCACAAACACATAGCATACACAACCAAAAAAACGAAAGTGACTTCATAGTCTACTTGGTAAGGGGGTCGACGATTCCATAGCTTCTCGAATGGTGAGATTCCGCTTTCGAGACATCATAAGAAAAGGCGGCTAGGGCAGGGGTGCCATGTCTTAGAGGTTCCAAGCAATCCCTACCTTCTCTTCCTATTCCTAAGGCTTTAACTATAAGTTAGTTGTAAGGGGATATCGATCAGGCAGGGGCGGGCTATATGAAAAGGTTAGGGGCAAGGAAGCAAGAGGGAAGGGAGTCTTTCCATTGAAAGCATGAGTTTAGAAAGTTGGAGTATGTTAAGCAAGTTCTTTTGTCAAAATGAATGAAATCCTAATACCTTCCCAGCCGAGACACCAAAGGCGCATTTCAAAGGATGAATTTGAAACTTATACTGCCTCATTCTCTCGAACGCTTTCCTCAGATGAAGGAGATGTTGTTCCTCGGATTGAGCCATAATAACAATATCATCAATGTACACCTCCAATTCTCGGCCCACCATACCCTGGAATATGCTATTCTGAGTCCTCCGGTATGTGGCTCCTGCATTCTTGAGACCGCATTACTCTCCACTCATAGGCACCAACAGGACCAGGGCATCTAAATGCAGTCTTGTTAATATCTTCTTCGGCGATTGGCACCTGGTTATATCCTGAGTGGGCATCCAATCCAAGAGGCTCAATACAGAGTTACAAGCAGCCGAATCTACCAGTAGGTCAGCTTTTAACCCAACTCAAGCTGAAGAAACTTATTCAATGGTCACTGCTAACCGCTTTTGAGGATCAGGTCAAAAGAAATTCCGTCAATAGGCTAGCAAGCGCATACCAGCACGTAAATAGGAAACAAGCTGCTCTCCCGTATTACTTTCCTCGGCTAAGGTGCATTCCTTCCATTCGAAGCGAGGGACCTAGCGCTAGAGGTATACCACCACATGATATCATATATAGATAGTGCACTGCCTCAAAGCAAAGCAATGAAATTGGAATAAATGCAAAGAACCCTAGCAGCCCTATTATCATCCCTATGTGAGCTCCCTAGCTAGAAACCCCATGCTTGCTTGAAGCTATATTTCGCTTATAGAATTGAAAGCTTTCCTTGCTAACCACTGATATCTGTATTTCACTTTAATTCCACTCACTCCGTATAAACGGAAAAAACTTGATTTTCCTTTTTTCTAAAGTGACCTTGGTATTTATCTGTCGACTCCCGTATCATTTGTGAAAACCAGGCAGGCTTGCCTAACCATTGCGGCCAATGCACTATTTCGTGAGGGCACCAAGCATATCGAAATTGACTTTCACTTTATTTTCCAGTACTTGGTCTGTTATACTGCCCGCCCTTCTTTAATTGAGACACGTGGAAAACCGGACATCGATCCCACAGGCTATTTCCATCTACAAGCCAAAGTTCCAATCTTGTCTAGAATTTCAAATGGCCATAGTACGGCTCAGTTTGTGCTGCCTTTTTCCTTACACTGTGATTTGTCTATGAGGTTGAAGTTTTAGATAGCCCCTTTCACCCACCAGAAGAAATTCTCGCTCTGATTTCCCTTGATCTGTTTAACCTGGCTCGATCTCTGCTATTTATGGTTCACCGTTGGTAGAAAGCCTAGTACCATTCTTTGTTCTCTCCCATCCTTCCAATCAGCTTCATACACTCAAATGAGGCTCTAGGCATAGTAGGTTGTAAAGCAGTTGCTTTATAGAGATAGAATGATTCTACCGTAAACGTGAACGAGAGTAAAGAAAGAAGGTTATTTAGCCGGGAGTGGGATCAAGCTTTTGAAAGTGCCTTACGCAGGCCAGTTTTAAAACATATCCAATTTTGGACTTGTTTCTTAGGTAAGCAAAGCAAGCCTGGTGCAAGAAAAAAGACCATTAAAATGGGGACGTGTGAGAATTTATATAGATGTTTTCTGCTGACATTGTTTGAAAGCTAGCCTGACACCTCTCTATCTATCTATCTGAGTATGCCTCGGGAACAGAGCCCAAAATAAGCTCTTTGTGACCCTTCCCGCTTCGCTTTTTCTTATCTTTTCTGTAAGACGAAGTCTATCTATCACGTTGACAAGTTCTTTTTCACGACATGAACAATCTATGATATTTGGTTCTTTTATCGACCCGGCTCCGAAGTAGAAAACGGAAGTGCGCTCCTGCGCACGTAGGCTTGAAAGCAGTAGTTTTCTGGACTGCGAATGGAAGAAATGGAGATCAACTTGGAACCCTATCTTGATGAACCAGAAGTGAGAAGGGGCAGGCACTCAATTATGTTCTGGAACTCCAACAGTCAAACCCCCAGGTCTGCTTTCTTCACCCGTGTCTATCCCCTTTCTTGCTCACACTCACAAGGAAAAGAAACAAGCAGGCAAGTATTAGTTGTATAGTGGTAGGCCTGGGGCCAATCAGTTGATGGGACGTGGGCGGTTGCCAAAGGGTGTGTCTTTTGTAGTAATTCCATCTCATTATCTCCTAGGCCTGGGTGTGTGAGGGTAGAGCAAAGTATTGTTCCGATGCCGAGGAAGGAATCAGATTAGGAACCTAGACCGGATAGGACTTCTATTCCTATTCCTTGAAAGCGTACGTTCGTAGTTCGTTGGAGGAGCTCGATCAGAGGAAGCCGTAACCGTTGTAGGAATCAGTTCCTTGTGGAGAGAAAGGGGGTTCTCCCTTGGGGCATGCTTTGTTTAGGTCCCGAAAATCGACACATATGCGTATCCGACCATTCTTCTTCTTGACCGGAACGATAGTGTAGGCGATCCCGGATGCAGAGATAGATGGTGTAGATGTGTCTGGATAGGAACAAGGCAAGTAGGCATGAACGGGAATAGGCCTCCTTTGAAGGAGCGGGAAGCACCGGTTCCGGCAAGAATAGGCTTGTGAAACATAGGCATAGGTATTCGCGTAATAAATGGAATATGAATCTGGATAGCTAGCTAGGGAAAGTAGCACAGAAAGGAATTCAAGCATGGGCAAGGTGTGATTATTTCCATAGTCAAGGTCAGTCACAGATCAGTCATCTAGTATGGATGCACCGGTGTATTAGGACGTTTGGGTGTTTTTGAATAGTAACCAGGAGCCGCTAACTTTATAGAATAGATCCACTTGCCTATTATATAGTATTTTCGAAAGTAGTCTATGATGAACGAACGGTTGTTATATCAAAAGAAGGCGCGAAGCGGTAAAATGGATTATATAAAAGAAGGAGATGATAAGAAGATCAAAGAGTTAGCAGATATAGCCTCGTTGAGCAAAGCAGAAGGAAAAATTTACTATACCATAGCAGGTCACTTGAAGGAGGTACTTATCTTTATAAAGATAAAAGGCGCGTAGCGGCTAACTAGTGAAATAAATCAAACTGAGACTCAAGTTCGTAAGGATCGAAGAGAGCGGTGTTTATCACAAAGATCAAACCATATACCTTGAGTGCCTATTTGATAGTTGACTACTCCCAATCAAGATGAACCTCCCAAAGGTCTGCCGTCCTGCGGCCTTGGTCTGTTACAAGGCGCGTAGCGAAAGCGTGTCCCCTAAAAATATCTGATCTGTCAGGTGGATACTTTTTCCAACCCACCGGTGAATTGTTCAATTTTATTAAATAGAATAAGGTCTAAAAAAGGACTTCGTTTGCCTGCTCTCGTGGCTAGAGTCAAACCTCATATGGTATACGACCCCTTGAGTTTTCAAAAGAATAAAATATGAATAAGTACAAATTAAGCACCAACGTTGATATCTTGGATAAACGCATTTAAAAAGCTCGCTATGAGCAGTTTCTTAGAAAGAAATCTAGCAACTTCCGTTGAGGGGTACAAGTTCTACCTAACAGCCTTCAACGATAGAAGAGGTCTAATTTACTGGTATTTGACACTTTCATTCAAGGCAAGAAGCATTATTCACTTTTGTGCTCCTGATCCTATTTTTCTATTCAAAAGAGGCTCGAGCAAATGCTTGATAGCATGTTAACCTCAACAGGCTTCCAAACCAAATCTTTCACTAATAAGATGCCATATCATGGGTAGAATAAAATGGGAAAAGATTCCACAAAAAAAGGAAGACCGCTTCGCGCCAGGCAAATCAATAGATCAACTGCTCAGCATGTGTGTAAAGGCCATTCCCTTTTATGCTGGCTGATGCGGAAAGCAAAATCGAAGAGGGATAGGTAGAGAAGGTGGAGAAACCACCACCTACAACACGAACGACAGAGAAAGAAGGAAGCCCGTAAAGGGAACTAGGCTATCATAAATTTTAATGAACTAGGTAGGCCTAGGCAAAACAAACTTCTATAAAAGCCATTTCAAATATTCACATAGATAACGAAACATGGAATTTATCCTTTATCTTTTTTCAACGCCCTTATTTAGAGTTTTTAAGCTGGTCGGCCCAATGAGCATCAGAGATGGCCTGAATCGCCATAGAAGGAGAGCGCAGTAGAAGCAATGGAACATTGTACCGAGTTTTTGGGTATCTCTGTATTCTTTTCACTGAAAAAACTTTAATCAAAGTACACCCAGTAAATCTTTAAACAGAAAATCACCGTTAGCACGCGCATCCGTTTTCTTGCTTACTCACAGGGGAAAGAACTTCTATTCAATTTCCCGGGCAAAAGCTAGGAAATAGGCTTATGGGAAAAACTAGGGCTTTTCGCGAGGATGAGTTATACTTACCAATTTTTCAAACGCTAGGGAAACAGGATGGAAATGGGCGAACAACCGCTAAAAAATCCCCTCACAGGCGCAATGATAGTAATTCTGGTATTTTTCTTAGCAACTGGGAACCCAGGAAACAATGCACAAACAAATCTCAGAGTTAGTTCGACTACTGGAGCTAAATCCAGTATCAAATGAAAGAAAAAGAACTATGTAAAATCTGTATCAGTCTGGCCAGGAAAGTAAGCACTCGTTGGAGTAAGTTACAATTTACATTGAAGAAGAGCTTGAAGACTAGGCGCCAAAGACAGGGGCTCTTTCTCGAGTAGTGGACTCATCTTGATATTCCTAAAGAAGTAAGCGAAAGAAGAGGTTAGAACCAGCTCCACCGGCTAAAGGGACATGGACTCTTCAGAAGGCTCAGGTTGAATAAAAGAATCTTAATCAGTAGCTTTAGGTATAGGGCGGTTATAATTAAACAACCTGATAATAGGGTAGACCAAGTAAGCAACTGATGGCATAATACTTACCTTACACAGATCCGGGGGCCGATCCCGGAAGTGAGACACCGAGTGACAAGGATGATGAAGTTTAGATTGATGGTGACACTGAAGGGCAGACGTTAATAATTCGACGCATGCTCCTGTCACCAAAGGAGCAAGAGATGAATGACTGGAAGCGGACTAGCCTTTTTCATACCAAGTGCACAACCTGAGAAGAAGAAGAAATAGATAGTATAGAATGCTAACCCTGTGTTGAAGGTGTGCACCACTAAATGTACGCACTGTGAAAGAAGCCCTCATTCCCACTCTTCTTTCCCCACCAAACCAACAAGTAGTAGGTTGGTGGGCCTCGGTATCTCTTTTCCTATGAGAAACCTACACTACAAACCATCTTAAGAAATTTAGTATTTTGTTTCACCTACCTCCCCCCCCATTTAACGTCTGTAAGCAAGCAATTCTGTAAGCAAGCAGTTTGGATTGATTCAATTTATCCATTGGAAGATCCTCAAGTTGAAAATTTATTAAATCTGCATTTTGTATGGAATGCATCCTATCATTTAAGAACCGTTTATAATAGTGACTATTTCGCTCATCTCTTCGCAAACTGTCCAGGATCATATCCAACATATTAGGCTGATACTCTTGACCGCTTTTGGGGTTTCGGATTGTATTGCCCGAAGTATCATCTTTCCAAAGTATTTGGCCATTAACCGGGCCACTTAAACGTCTAAGCTCTTTCAGTATGCTCTCCTTGAGAGAATAAATCTCATTTGTTAAGGCTGTTTCTTCCCCTGGGCTCAAGGACCCAGAAGGATACAAAGTTGTCAAGTTGAAATATATCGTGTCTTTGGCAGTCAGAGGAGGGTTAAGGGAGGGCCCGCTACCTGAAGCTGCTGGAAAGCCAGAGGAGTGAACTAAAGAGCCCCGACCTACCATATTATAATTTAAAACATCACTCATGAAAGTAGGATTGGAAGCAACCCAATCCTCCACATACCCGGTCAGCGAGTAACAAGAAGGTGGCACAATTGAGGGTAGGGGGGCGGTCCACTCTTGTGGGGCTGGCGTTGGCGCCCCCTGAACTACTTGAGCTGCCCCCCCTTGTGGCTGCGGTACACTCTCTGCACCTTCGCTATAAATTTGCAAGTAGTTGGCCACTACAGGGAGAAGTTCTGATCCTAACTCCGTCCAAGAAGACACTTTTCTGGAGTGGATTATTATTCCAGCGGGGGACTTCTCCGTACAAAAAGAGAAATGGGAACGAGGTGTTCTGTTCTTTGCTGTGATTCTTTTCCGTTCAAGAATCACTGTTTTCGTGCTAGCTCTCGGCCTCCTCATTATAGTCCTCCTAAAATCCAAGGCATTTCGTCGGAATACATCCTGTCTTTTCACCTTTGTAGTCCTATGCATAGTCAGTACTATAGCCCCAATCATAGCTACTAATAAAATCAAACTAGAAACCAAAAACCAGACGGAATAGTAGGTATAAAGTAAATTGCCCAATGTTTCCAAATTAGTCCAACTTCGTACCTTTCCGGCATAAACCGTATATCCCAGGGAGGTCGTATTTCTGTGGGTTGGTAGTAATGGAATGGTTTCATTATCTAAAATGAAGAACATTTCCCACCAAAAGATCAGTCCAATAATACCACTCACTGGTAAATAGCGCAATACTTCTTCGTGAATCTCCGCTATTTGAATATTGAACATCATAACCACGAATAGGAATGAAACGGCAATAGCTCCTATATGAACTACTGGGAAGATCATAGCGGAGAAGTCGAGACCTAACAAAATAAGTAAACCAGAAGTGTCGCAAAAGACTAGGATGGGAAACAAAACGGAATGTACCGGATTTTTAGCACGTACAACCATCAAACCAGAGACCAAAGCAGGGCTCGACAAAACAGAAAGTATCATGGTACGTCGTCCTTCCTTGAAATGGAACTTGAATGCTGGAGCAAGAAGACGCATTCAAGTCGATCTATTACGACCAGCGCGGTTGTTCGTATTTCATTTTCTTCTTCCAAGCCGACGCTCTTCTTATATTATAAAAGAAAGCACTCACTGAATTACTTACTGAATCTCGTCTTTCTCTCGACGCCGAGAATTTTTTACGTGTCCGGGTCGATCAGAGGTTCGGCTTGCTTCTCCCCCACCCTCGCCTATGAAATGGATATTGTTGTTTTAAGATCAGGATTGTGACAGAAGTCGTCGGCACGGACCTTTCCAGATCCTGGCAGAAAGATTTCCTCCGCTAACGGCTCTGGTTGAGAGTCTCCCTCCTTTTCAGTCCGATGCGTTTGAGCAGTAGTCGTTCCCATCCTCTTGATTTCCGAGTCTCGTGAAAGAAATCCAATGCGAAAAAGACAGCAACAACCTTCTGATAGTTAGGAAAAAAAGGCAATCCATGTGGAGCCCTTCCTCTTTCGCTTGTTTTGGCTGTGAGTTCTTCTATTGAATCTGTTCAATTTGGAATGTGTTTGAATAACTGATTAGTACATGTGCATGAGTGACACGAGTTAGTACAGGAAAAGAAAAAGCTGTACCAGTCATGAGTAGTAAAGCTGTACCAGTCTTGACATGTGTTAGTGCACGAAAAGCCTAAGCCACGTCCAATCTTGTTTCATTTCTTTTCAAGGTTTATAAAAAGCTAATCCAGGTTCCTTTATACCTAATATGACATTTTTGGAAGCTTAAATGATTGCGCGCCACAAATTCATATTTTAGAAGGTTGATTTGGCCTACTTTTTACCTTTATTCCTCTAGTTTCTGTGAGACTTGGTTCATACAAGTTTGATACAATATGATAATAGGCTGTATAGGTCAGTTTGAACTTTCTTTGAACCAGCTAATTTGCAATTTTTTGATTCTTCATACTGGCATGCCTGACTTGAATTATGCTTAATTAGCACTCATCGAGTTTGAGCTTTCTTGAAGTTTCAATAAGTGCTGTTCAGGCTTGAGACTGACAAGAGTCAACGTGAACGTGTTACTGCCCCCGCGGGTCGACATGAGCTTCTCTTTGCTAGTTCAAGTCGACAGGAGCCGGCCAATGGCTAGAACAAGTCAGTTCAAGCTGCTTCGCACTACCGTTGCTAACGGATTCAAGTTGTCTGCAGTCGACACAAGCTTGCCGCTGCTGCCGCAAATCAACTCAAGCTTCTACCCTATGAAACAAGTCAACTTGAGGTTGCCCATCACTACTTAATCCGCTACCTCAAATCAACTCCAGCTCCTCGTTCCATCATGAAAGAGTAAAGCCCCAAAATGGGTACACAGCTAAACATGAGAGCAAGCAGACTCTTATACGTGTAACTAAGCCTTAAAAATGGGGGTGTGCATGTAACATAGCCGTCATAGAGCGGGTTCGCTTGTAAATATGCCCAGACCAGCGCCTCTTTGTTCTACATGGCATCTCGATTCTCCACTACATTTCCCTTCCCGGGCATTAATCGCTTGAATAAGCACGTAGCAATAGCTGATTCTTTTCAATGGCTTGGTAAAGTTTAGTCAAATGAGTAAAAGAGGATAGGCTAAGGAGGGTAGAAGGCACGAAGTGATTGAGGCAACACTTTCGATTTCATAGCTCTTCCTCATCTGACATACTACCTAACCTTGTATACTGAGATTACGAAGCAGAAGCAGCCTTATCTGACAGACTTCCTTATCTCTGGCTTAACTGCATCTGTCCTTCATTTCACTCTTTCGTACTTCATTTTCAATTGCACTGAAGTTCACTAACAACTCTAAGCATACTAAAACTTTGTAGTCCTTTATTCTGTTGGTGTATTTGGTCTGTCCATTCGCTATATTGGTGTATTTGGTCTCTACATTCGCTATAGGAGAAACCGTAAAGAATCAAGAACCGAATTCATCGTAGCAAAGCAAAGCCATAAGGAATGCGTGGTCATCCACATTGGGAGTGACTAAGAAGAATATTCGTCTTTACCTAAGTAACCTGAGGAGTCCAAAGATAAAGGCTCCCCTCAACAGCTTCTGATGATTAACTTGCAAAACCCATTCTTGCAAAGTACTAGCTTCACCGGACAAAATCGTTAGCAAATCATCCCTATTTGAGGAAAGTGAGACAATAGCTTCATTGTTAGGATGGGACGGATAGAGTGCCCTTCTCCTCTCTTGCTTGTCCGAAGACTGGTCTCCAATCCACTGACTCGCGGGAGAGTTTGGAGGAAAGAATCGCTATGAATTAGAAGACAGTAGCACCCGGAACTCAAGTAGGAGATAAATATAGCGTTGACTCAAACCGGTCTGAAGAGGAAGATATCCCCCGTGCCTCTTCCTAAGGAACTTCTCCAACACTGAAGCAGTGAGGAAGCGGAGCTTTTGAAAAAGTACTCGGACTTCTCTCCTCAGTCTTTACTCTATGATTCTTTTTTTTCATTCTTGTAAGGCTTATTCTTCTTAAGAAGCAAGGGATTGACTAAAAAGTACGACGACACATTCTACTTTTCTAGCTGGCACTTATTGTTATTACTTTAGATTGGGTAGACCTTCGGGCTTTTCTTTCAATTTCAATTAACTACAAAGCTTTTCCTTCTTTTAACTCATATTCGGTTATAAGAAGCTTGGCATTGGCAAAAAGCACTTCTACTTTCAAACTCCTATATAGTGGTTAATGCCTTGCTGGCGCTTTCCTTTGCTTTCATTCTATCTTTTCCCACTCGTTCCAACTCTGGGTGAGCTTAGCGCGACTGACCATAAAGAATTCACTTATCTAGGTTCTCACTGCTGGAGAAATACCGCAGAAATAATTGGTTGAAGTTTGAGTTAGGGCCTTAAATACAGCCGGCAATTAAGCAATATGCGTCAAGCTAGTAGTTACTAAAGTAGTAGATCGAACTGCTGAATAATATGGGATTCCTCGCTTCAACGTTTCAGTTTCGAACTCAAGTATTCATTTAATTATCTTTGTTTTCTGATACATCGCATTGCAATAAAAAGAGGCGATATATATATAAGATTTCAATTTCTGTAACTATGATCAACGCACGCGCCTAACCATGGTTGAGAACAAGTGGGGGAGAGCAATTGGATAGAGCGCTGCTGGCATGACTCAGTAGACAAATAGAATCTTCCTTCTGTTGAGGTTTTTTATTCTCAGGACTGGACCATTCCAGCGAGTGTTTGTGGAGTGCAGAACTTGATACGTCCAGTGAAGGTCTAACAGCCCCATTAAACTTGCTAAGGGCATAGCGGGATTGAAAACTTTGATCGATAGGTGGGTTCATCCTACATTTTATAGATTCGCAACTGAAAATTGCGAGTATTACTTTTGACTATAGGGAAGCATAATTTACTAGTTGGTAGCGGAGCAGATTCTCCTATATAACAAAGCTTTGATTCGCAGCACGGGAATTCCAGGTAGAGGGAAGCCGCGATTAGAAGCATCGGAGGCTTTCCCCTTACCCACATACTAGCCTAGAATAAACATACAGATAGCAAGGTCAAAGGAAAGTTCTATTGCTTTTTCCCTACAACCGGATCCAGAGAGGGATTCTGAGGTAAAGTAGCCAAGCAAGCTATCGTGAGCAGGAATCAATCCTGAAAGAGAGAAAGGAATTGTTCAATTTAGATATAGGACCCTAGAGGAAGAATATCGGACCCAAGAGGAAGAGTGAGGGTCGACAGGCAAAGAATGGCTTGAGTGAAAGCTGGAGTGGCACAAGACAGATTGAAAGCAAAGGGAATAGCTCATATGGAAAGATACATATATAGTAAATGGAAACCAATTTGAAAGTAATAAGCGATATTCTAAAAGATTCAGAATGAATGAAGACTTTCTAATAACATAGGGTTCCCGTGCAGCCAATGGGATTGGGGGAGTAGTTCATAGTTCCCCTCTAGCCAATCCTAAAAGTTCTTCTGCCTTCGATCCAGTGGTAACCCTTTCAAGTTTCCAGCCAGTAGACAAGAAATTCTGTAAGTAAGAGACTAGGGATAGCCATCAGAAAAGGGGAAGCCTGTCTCAATCAGTACTTCTTTTTTTGGAAAGCCAGGTTTTTTTATATGAAACTCAGGCAAGAAGACGAAAAGACGTTCACGTTACCAATTCCGTCTCGTCTGATCTTTTATTGGTTTTGTTTTTTCTCTCGTGCCCTTCTGGGTGGTACAAAGAACTGATGTAGGGGTTGCCGCTCCTTAGTTCATCTCTCGGTAGAACAAGGCACCTATGCGGTGGGTTCGACTCCCACAGGAGCGTACATTTCCAATCGATTTGGTACTTTTCTTGATTCAGAGTTCTTGCTGTCCTGAGGTGGGAGGATTTGAATAGGCAAAACATTGTTCCACAACTTGCTCAGATTTTTCATCCAACTTGGGATAGATATTTCACCATCAGAGAATAAGCTCTATTTTGGCAGGAAAACATATCACAAATATGAATCCTTGGAGCGCATAGTCTTGCTAAAACATTTATTTATATTTTTTTCTCACATCCAGATCAAGCAAAGGCATCATCCTGGATTTTCCATGTTTTTATGCTGTGAGTTGTTTTTTTCTTTTTGTACAAGTTGGACAGAGTCATGACAGCCTTTGAATCTATTTATCTGAAAGGAATTCTTGTTGGCTGATGAATAGAATAATAGACAACACATCAGCCTGCAATTATATGTGATAGCGGATAGCCTGAGAAAAGCTGCAGAAAGGGCTGTTGCATTTGAATGGACAAAACTCAGATTAAAGTGAACCTAATTCTCAGTCACACCAATCCAAGCACCAAGAAATCACAGTAATTCCAAATTATAGGTTTGACATCGAATCTATGCCCTTAAGCCTGATAGGCAGCGAGAAAGGGAGTTGTGGAATCGTCGCAGCATCCTGAGATTTGCATATTATAAAAGACAGGATGTATTCCGACGAAATGCCTTGGATGTGATCGGCAAGAGAAAGATGGAATTTGATATAAGGAAGGAAATCAAACGCGTTGTTTGAGAAGGAAAAAGGGTAACTAGAGAAAAAAGAAAAATAGGCTCTCCCTGGACTCTACGCAGGACTTCTTTCTAAGCCTCACATAATTTGAATTTCTCTGACATTCCATGTTTCCGAAACGGATCCTATAAAATATTTCACTTTTTCTATGATCATCTCTATTTTAGGTATTCGGGGAATCCTCCTTAATAGACGAAATATTCTTATTATGTCAATGCCAATTGAATCAATGTTATTAGCTGTCAATTTGAACTTTTTGGTATTTTCCGTTTCTTTGGATGATATGATGGGTCAATCATTTGCTTCATTAGTTCCAACAGTGGCAGCTGCGGAATCTGCTATTGGATTAGCCATTTTCGTTATTACTTTTCGAGTCCGAGGGACTATTGCTGTCGAATTTATAAATTGCATTCAAGGTTAAACATAACTACAGGAGAGTTACCAAATACAAAGTTCTGTTCTCCTTTCGTTCTCTTCTTTCTTTTCTTTTTATTTTATCAATATTTGATAACTCTTTCTCACCATAACTGTACTCCTGTTGTTTTGTTTCATTAAGGCGGGGGCGTATGTGTCTTTCCTCTGCCTGATCTGCACCTTCTTCGCGATCCTTCTCTTACCTCTACCGGAAGGTGGCTGGAAGAAGCCGTGGGTGGAGTTGGCCCATGCCCATCTTGTCTCCCTTCATCATCCTCTGGTAAGTGAGGAGATGGGATCTCTTGGATGGGCGAGAGGGTGTTCCAGTCGTCGTCGTCCATATGGACGCTGGTCTCTTCCTCCTGAAGACAGAGGGTGAGCTAGCAAAGAAAGCAGCAGTGCCACCTAATACTCGTAGACTAAAGTACTTCTTTTTATATCTAGGAACAAGCGTCGGAGTCAATATCAAAGTAGCAGCGGAAGCTGTCCAGCCGAAAGACAGATCTGACAAAGCCGGTGAGGGGGGCAAGTGTTCTTCGGACTCATTCCAATTGAGTGCCAAGATGCGCCTGGAGCATAGCGCTGGGGTGCGAGAACGAGTAGGAAGTTCTGGTCCCACCCAGAAGAGTGCACTGATAGCCTATCTATCAATCTTCTCCAGCCAATGACATAAGATAGGGAATCTTTCTGATTGGTCTAATTGAGAGGAAAGATAGGATGATATTAGTTGCAATCGGAGAGAGAGGAAAGTCTCTCGATGTCCCACAAGAAGAAATGGACTTACTTATAGACAAGTCTCCGAAAGTCACTGTCAAGGGAGGATGCTGAAAGCTACTCCTTTCGCATATAAAAACTCTATCAATTCCTTGCTGATTGATTAGAAAAGATATCTGGCAGTGAACTATTGTTCGGCAAACTCCTCTTTTTTGGTCCAGAGGATGGATGCGTCAACTTGATGTCACATATGCCGTCCCAGGGCTTTCCGGCTGGGAAAATGGAAAGAACTATTTTATTTCGTTTCAGATCAGCTAGCGCTTACGCCTTTCTTGGTTGAATGGATTCTGGCGCAATGCTGATTCGGATAATGCTGGAACTGCTACTCGGTAGACTATGAAACAGAAGCTTTGAAAGGGTTCCCTACGCCAAATGGTGAATTCAATTTACTACTAACATTTTGGAATCAATCAGATGATTCGGAGTTTGAAGATCGCGTCCTATGATGAATTTTTCTTTTTTCTTCAGGATTAGGCTCTGTCTCACTTCCTTCAGAGGGGAAAGCTGAGCTAGAGGTTTCACCGATAGCACTTCCTGCTCGGTAGGCATCTCCTGCTCCTCTTGGTTGACCACCATGGTCTGCTGCTCCTGCCTTTCCAAAGCTATTTCATTCCAAACATTCCCTCACATACTTAATTTCATTATCTGGACCAAAAACATGTTATTTGAGTTGCTAATTCCAGCGTTTGAAAGATATGGACTTATTGTGGGTTAAATAATATATATATATTTATCACTCGTTACAAGTGCTTGCTTCTTTGAGTTAGACCCCCCACAAGCTTCAGCAAACATTTGCTTTATTATATATATGAAAAGAAATAAGCTCATACCTCCTTTTTCCTCTACTAGTCTTGTCCCTAGTGCTTTTCTAGCGTGACAGTTCTGGGCCGAGCCCTATCTTTTCTTCTCCTTTATTCTTTATATAAAGCTACAGTTCTCGTCAATTCAATCTTGCTTTTTAGGAGCAAAACTTCGACTCCTTTCATCACCCCTCGTACATAAAAAGAGAAGGAGCAAAAAAAGGGAAAATGGGCAGGAAAGACGATCTTTCTTTGCTAGAGGGCCGTCCCCGGTGCTCTTGGGTGGGTCGGTTCTATTCAGAGATTCGGCAATGAGTTGAGTCTTCGCTGCTATTCAACTCCAAGTGAATTTGCAAAATAAGGTCTCGTGTTAAGAAAAGATAAATGAATGATTTGAAAATGCTTTTTATTTGAGAACTTCTGCCTAAGGCCGCCAGGTCGGGCTTCCCTTGCTTAAGTATTTATTTATCATTGAACATCCCCAATTCATTCAGATTTTTGTCTCCAAATGCTATAACTAGCAATACGGGCTAGACATCCAGTAATCAAAGTGCACAGGTCTCTAAAGCAGCATGCTAAGCATTTCAATTCTAGAAGGGTGCTATTTGATATGATAATAAGTTATAATAAGTAAGGCTTGAGCCCAGACAAATCATAGGGCGGCTAGCTTCCTTTCTCGCAAATGTCCACTGAAAAGATTCACTTACTCTATCTATACGTCATTTATGCAACGCAAATTCACACTCGAATGACGTCTCTTTCTTTTGTGCAAAGAAGAGAAATCCTGCTAGCTTGAATACAGATCACAGCTAGGAACTCCCCACTTGAGAAAGAGAAAAAGGTTACTAGAAAGACAAGATTCTAGAGAGTCGGCTTAGGTTCGTAATAATGTAAACAGTCATGTAGGTAGTTCAGGAGTCATCGGCTCGTTCACGGAGCGAAGCATGCAGAAGTTCAGTTGGGTTGAGAACGAAAGCTAGAGATAAATCCGCTTATGCTTTCTCCAGCCGCAAAAGAAAAGGTCACTCCTCCGGACTGTGCGTTGCCGGGTAGGATGTATATAACACAGAGAGAGCACAAAGCCATTGTTGCTAAGAAGAAAAGTCGTATGTAGACAAAAACTACATAGCCCTGTTGGCACGATGTGGCTTTTGTGAATAGTGAGTTTTTAGCAAGAAATGCTTTTTGCAGTCCTTCATCGGCATATTTGCTTGGCATCATATTTAATCATTCACTGGGCTATGGTCTGAAAGTGAAAATCTCGGTGGAATGGGGAATTCACAGAAGGGCTTTGGATGGTATTTGGGCTTGGGACCAGGAGTCCTTGTCTAGTTTGAGTGAGAAAAGAATTGAGAATTTCGGAACGCGATGAAGCACACTGAAGAAGTTGCTTTCAAGCCAAATCAGTGTAGTTTGGCCAGGTAGAAAAATGGAAAGAGCAATGCAACCCGGTGTGTTGAGTTGGTCAAGGTCAGCGGGTTTTTTATTTATTCAATGTTCTGTCAGGTATGGAGCAGTAGGGAAAGTAATATCCGAGAGTCGTCTACTTACTATAGGGAGAGAATTCTTCTTGCAAGCACCTTTCTTTGATTTGAACACAATTCCAAGCATCTTCTTGACGAGTACGTGCTAGAAAATCTGTGAATTCTAAGAAGGAGTATGCAGACAAGCAAAGAGTCAGTTCGCACCCTAGCCAGACAGAGGTTACTAGAAAAGAGATTGAATCTTGGACGACCCCCCGGGGCGGATTGGCAGAACTCTATCCTATCATACGACCTATCCTGCACTTCCTTCTGTCTTTTTTGCCAGAAAGCTGGAATAGAGAGACTTCAACCACTAGTTTGCTTTACTCTCAAACTCCGTCGGTTGCTATAAACTCATCTCCTGATGGCTCTCCTAAGGAAAGGCTTTTTTCACTGGTGGGTAGGAAGAGGTAGTTCAGCTGTCTGATAGCAAGAATGGATGGCCCTGAATTCATATTTCTAGTAATCAGTATCTCCATACTTCTAGCTTCAAAGGGGGGGGACTGCTCGCTATCGATATTTCTATATGAAAGATAAGGCAGCGAGGCCATTGTGCTTACGATCACCATCACTCCTCTACTAATTCTCTAGAAATAGAAAGTGCTCCATCAGAGAAAGGATAAGTAAGACAAGAGTCGTAGGCGAGTAAACCCAGTTTCTAATGAAAAGAGCTTTAAATAGATTTGTAAATGGGTACATACTATCTCCTTTGTAGTGATAGAGGGAGGATTAGCTTATAGAATGAAAACCTTCTCTTGAAGTTAGACCTTCACAGGGCAGATCAGGATTGCTTGGGAAAGCCTTATTTAACCCAAGGACAGCTACTTCATCCCACCGTGAAAGGTCTTGTTTTATGTGGAACCCTCTTCCTTTGGCCTTGGTTGGACTAAGCCTCTACTCTGCCCACTTTGATTTTCTCTCTCTTTTTTTATCAGAATAGTCCAGGAAATTGCTAGGGAGTCTAACCTCAACTATCCCCTTAAGGTAAGTAGCCTAAGATGGGAGGAATAGTCATAGGAAGAGCTACGGATGGTCTTTAAGCAAAGAAAGGTACCGAAGCGAGTCTTTTGAATTTCCCTAGCAGAAAAAGGAGCAACAAAAGAGCTCTTTTTTCATATCATTGAAAAACTTTGCCAATGTAGTTGAGTTGCTGTCTCTGCTATACCCAAAGGTGGAAATTCCTATTTATCTATTTTCTTATAGCTATATCCCGGTCTACTATGGACCAATGTACACGCCATTCTGAGGTCTATAATCAAAGAGGAATTAGTCCTTGTTCAATTATTGAGTTTCCCGTCCCATTCATTCTTTCTGCCGATCCAGATCCATTCTTTTGGAACTATGATAATAGGGAAAAGGCAATGCGACTCATGGAAATGCAGAAAATGAAAAGGAGCTCAGACCGAGGAAATTACTATTACAAAGGAGAGAAAGGCACATTAGTCTGGTAATCTACAGGTATTCACCGAAATATATATATTCATTCAGGTCCAATTCAATTTGCCAACAAACAAGAAAAGAGTGGAATGAAGATGCGCACTAACTAGATCGAGGAAACTCACTCAATGCCTATAAGTTATAGAGAGAAATCCGTACATACTTTCAGGTCAATCTGGTAAATAACCCACTCCCATAAGATATAGAACGAGGGCTTTAATACGGTTTCACTGGCTAGGTTTTGAGTCTGGGTGTTTTCTACCTACTTGTTTGTCCGTCAAATAGGTTGGCTTAAGCAGCATTAGTTCGACTGGCGTTAGTCAATTCCTGTATGGGGTAAGCAATATATTGCAAATGGGTAAGAAAAGCTAGTTAGGAAAAGGCGCTACTATAAAGAAAGCCTCGCTCGCACTGGGTGTTCAATCCATAGATGAGCTTCCTTTGTTTGATTGAAAGCCTACTTTCAGGGATAGTCAGTCAGTTCGAGAGGATGAGCCTTTATTTAATAGAGCCAGCAAGCGAGCCTGCCTCCCTCATTCATGGGTAGCCTTTTTCGGATAGTCAGGTGATTCATCTACTACGCGCATTAGCTCATCTACTAGCTATAGGTCCAAAGCTTGCTTGATGTCCTTCCTGAATTAATATTCTTTCTTCACATAACTCTATATAATGATAAAAATAAAGACGAAATAATTCGACTTCGTTCGTTGCGTTGGTGTACATCAAAGGGAATGAATTCCTCTCATGAACAAAAGGGCCGCTCCGCTCGCTGACTTAGGGACAACAGGGCCGCTGACTGGTTGACCTGGAGAAAACTGAACTTGAAAGAAGCGGTAGAGCTCAACCCAGAGTTTATGGAAAGGATCGTGTTGTCGACTAGGTCATGAGTGAGTTTCCCATCCAACAAAAGAAAAAGGCATAGAATCTATATCTTTCATGTTAAGCTTCCCCTACCTAAATGATGGACTACTAGTTCATGCACAGAAGGGGCTGACTTCAAAGAAGCATAGCAAGGTAAGGGCGACCTATATAAAGAAGTGGCCCTCACGTAATTTATTTTCTCGAGTGTGGGTGGGGCGGCTGTGCAAGTAAGTAAAGTAGGCATGAGTTAACTTTTCCTACAGCCAACCGAGTCAATCTATTCGGGCAAGTAAATCTATTAAATAAGTCTGGGCATTCCCTCATGCTCTTTCTACATTTACCGTCCGAGTTCTTACTTAATAAAAAGAACTATTATGACGAAGTACCGAGAGACCCGCTCTACATTGCTAGGGGGTTGGTACGGCTACCCGTGAATACTATGCATACCGAGCATCCATCAAGGAAGAAAACCAATGAATGTGGATTACTCTTTTGTACCCGGAGTAAAAAAGCCGCTTCGAGCATCGGCAATAACTCATACTTGTTGGCCTGGCGCTTGGCATACTATTGCCAGGGAAGCGAAAACGTTGAGTTCCGAAGTGAATTATAGGGTTTTCAGTTGAAATGGATTACCTGATTGCACTAGTCTCAACTGGAAATAGAATTTGTATGAAAACCCCGTGTTTTTTTGTCCATTTTCCCCTCTTCCCTTGGGAGACAGCCCTATTGTGTGACAAAAGTGGGATTCATCTATCTATCGAGAAAAGTCATGCGAGCCATTTGCCTTCAGCAGACGCCCCGACAATCTCAATCCACTATACCAACCATTAAACCATATATAATGAATGTGTAAGCAAGCAAAGCAAGGTAAGGTAAAAGTAGGACTATTAGGGGTTGTTAGGTACAAGGGAAGGCTTTACATAGGCGGCAAGAGCCATGGCATTGGTGGAGCTTAAAAAGCATAGCTGATTTCTTCCTTGATGTACATAAAGCAAGGAAAGATAGCAGTTAAGGAATAGAAGAGAGGCTTTCTCTGGGCTAAATCGGAGAAGAGTTCTATCCGTTCGTGGATAAGAGAAGACTAGTTATCAGAGGGAAGGGTGGAATGAAACAATCCAGGGTCAAACGAAGATACTTGTTAGCCTAGCCCCATGTGTATCCGTAGCCTTCCCTGTTTTGCTCATATTTCTTCGTAGCACGTGTGTCCTTCGTATGTTCCGTCGCCTGTTCCTGGATAAGTAGATTTTCTACCAACCAAGTAGAATCAGCCTGAGAATCAGCAGCTGAGAATGCGGGAAAATCATCACATTAACTACGCCATTCTTGAGCGCCAATCAGTATCCTCCTAGATTCTCATGTGTTGAGTATCAAACAAAAGATCCCATGTTCGGTTGGTCAGATCAATTCGGCTTTACCCATTCATTGTTTTATCGAGGCAAGACAAAAAGGGAGAGTTTTCTTATCTTTTGAGGTCTCAACGAACGGTTCTTAAATCATTAACGGATGCAGAAATGGGACAAGTTATTACCGGTTTGAGGGGACAATGGTTTTCTAGGTTGTTTCACCAATCTGTTGAATTGGAATGGAGCTCACGACCGTGAAACCCCTCGTTGTTTGATGGCACCTATCTTGTTCCCTTCGGGTAGAAATACTACTCTTGTTTTTCTTGTTCCTGTTGTTCTTCTTTCTCGAAGAGATGGGTGCACCGCCTTGGAGAAGGTAGTGTGCCTATCGACGACTCCTTTCCATTGTATGGTAGGATATCTTCTTTGTTGTAGCTGAACTGATGTATGAATAAGGAGAGTGTGAATGGGGATTGGAGAATGCCTTGCAATGAATTAAGGATCCTTCTTCTCTGCCAAGCCTACAACTATTACTTTATCGGATTACAATACAATACTACTATTACTTCGAGGAGGAGAGGCTTTCTCGGAAGTAGGGTATTCTAGGGAACAGTACCTGTTTTCCGACCCGAACCCTTAGCCGCCTTCCTAGGAAACGGACTAGCTTCGCTCGAGGAGAGGAAAGACTTTACCCAGTTCCCTTCATGCTAACACCAGGAAGACCTTTTTTAGGGTGATATACGCAGCGGATCTGAGGAGCAGGTGGTATGAAAGAAATAGATCTTTCTCCCTTAGACGACCTAGAAGGAGGATTGCTTCTCCTACCCGTAGGCGCAAGGAGCGTAGCCTAAGATTCTTTTGAGACGAATGAATGCCGAAGAAAGGAAAGCCGTCGTGAGAGCTTACTCCGCTGTTCGTGGTTGAGTAAGGGCTTAGGAGTAGGGGTCAAGACAAGCTTCTCTTTCTATTCTATACTATTCTATAAAAACCAATAAGCTAAGCAGAAGAAAAATTAGTAGATAATGGGAGGCTGAAAGCGAAGGGAAATCATGATTCATTCCACTAGTCAAAGGATGGGAGCAAGTGAAGGGAACCGAGGATAAGAAAGCTTAGGGCTAAAAGAACCTATAACAAGAGCTTCATCGAATTCGTATCCAGCCTCTGTTCACTAAAGTGGAAAGGAAACCGAGCTCTCCATTATTGGTAAGTCCTACTGCTGTAACAGCAACATAAAGTAAGTCAAGAATTCAGATTTGGTTAGATTATCGCTAAAACGCTGGTTATTGCCTCTCTAAAGACGGTAGGTACCGATATACCATTAAGGGTAGTGAAAAGCCTATATAGCTAGTTTTTCGTTAAGTAGTGAGTTATATTTCAACTATGGTGAAATGCATGTATACTCGTTCTTTATTTAGTATTCAAGCCCATCTGTGACTTGCCTATGACTTCTTTCTACTCTCCCCCAAACCCTAGCCCTGTTGTCTGGATTCCCTCTCTCTAGCCAGTCCTATGATTTCTGGATTTCCTTTCTATGCCTTAATAGATTTTCCTTTCTATACCTTAAAAGCAGGGCAAGCTAAAGCAATAACCCGAACGAAGAATGGTATAAGTTATAATAAGGAAAGGAATATGCCTCGGACTAGGAAAGATAGCTGTTTAGCAATAACCCTCACTTCCGTCAATCGGCTACTGGTTCTCGGCTGCTACCATGCTACCTTTTTACAATCAATGAAATGGCGCTCACGAATAGATAGGAGTCCGTCCTTCGAAAAGAAGATGCTCGAGCGTAAGTTATCGTTCGTAACATGCCTACGTTAGTCACCAAAACAAAAGCAGGGGAGGTATGGTTACCGGAAGAAACCCTGAACTCGGAAAGATATGCTAACTGGGTTATTAGAAACAAGCAAGGACACATTGGGTTCCCCGAACCCTTCAATCACTCATCCCTCCAGAGATGGACCACGAGCTGGTGGCAAAAAGGATAACCCTCTGACTAGGATTGATAGCGATTCTCGTAATAAAGGAATATGCCTCGTCCGAGGAAGAATGGCAAGATAGGCGGATGACGAAGGAGCAGGGTGAATAGAAACACAATCTGGTTGAAGAAAAGGAACTACCCCGGAGGGCCCCGGATAGCTACGAACTGGAATGGAAGCCAAATCCACTAGCCACTTCTGTTGGTCCGTCCTTTACAGCAAGAAAGAGATCATCGAGGCGGAAGAAAGATGAGATATCGATCTCAAAGAAAAGAAAGGAATATCGAGTTGACTTATCTAGTATCTTACCTATTTCCATAGCCCTACCCAAGCAAAGACTCACCTTATGCACGAGAACAGAAGGAGCTGTACCGGCAGGCTAAGGAGAAGAGGAGTCAGTCCCTCGGCAGGCATCATCGAACAGAGAAGAGAAGATATGAGAGTTGCTTATCAAGTAGTACCACCTGAGTAAGAAAGGAATCGATTTCCGCAAATAGAGAATCTAAGTTAGAGTATAGTTGAGGAAGCTGACCCACATTTGCTCATGTCTCATGTAGAGTTAGAAGAAAGTAGAGCCCTGGTGGATTTGCACTAGTAGATTGATTAGCAAGCAGCACGAGCAGAAAGAGGACCCCAGCCCCAGACTCAGTGAATCTCTGAGAGCAACACGCCTACCTCTTGGTTGTGCGCATCGCATCTAGTTAAGTGAGTTAATCGACGCTAGCTAGCGTTATTCCTTTCTTTGCTTTCGAGGACAAATCAACTATTTCTCTTCTTTTCTTTTATTTTTATTTTAGTTCTCTTCGATGTATCGATCTTGACCGAAGGGGACGGGTCTTTAACAAATTCGTAAGAGGAAAACGACTGTCTTTTTCCATTGGAAATGGGACCAGGCACAGCCAAATAAGTAAGTTATCGAACCCATATATTGAACTTCAGCAGAGGATAACTGTTTTTCTAAGTACTTGCATCCAACCAGATAGCTTTAGCTGTTTCTTTTGACGTAGATTCACTTGATCTCTTCTTCAATTTCATTAATATTACCCTATACTTGGGATTCTCTTTTGTTCTTCTTCTGATTCCCTAAATCGATATATTCCGCAAGGTATCTATGGATTTCGGGGAAGTGCTAACTTATTGATCAAACTCAACTATCGCTTGAACTTGCTTTGCCGATTCCTCAACCGATGGGGATAAGGACGGGGAAGGGTAAAGGAAAAGACAATAACTAGCTGACTTAGCCTCTCCGCTCACAGTTCAATATTCAGTATGTAAAGGAAATGCTGATTGCTTCCTAGCTGGACTACCAGCCCAACAATTATACCTTGATAGGGGAGAGCAAGGGTTTGTGCCCTAACCGAAACTACCTAACTTGCACAAGCATCTAGAAATAAGGAACCATTTTCTCTAACCAAGTTGACTGGAAAGGAAGAGTAAGCACATTGGTACACAAGGATGTCCTTTGAAAAAAGCTGCTCCCTCTTTTAGTTAGCTAACCTAATCTCTAGTACATCATCCTTCTCTGCATCCGGGCTCTCCTCCACTATCGTTCCGGGTTGATGAAAATCATCACTATAAACATACCCTTTTTATCCACTGCGCTTGTCATCGCTCTAGAAGTGTTGTCGACGGACATAAGACGGAACCGGGTGGTTTGATGGCACGTTGCCAGGGAGTCTAAGATTAAGCAAGCAGCAACCATTTCTTATTGGATAGATTCCTTTCCAAACATAGTGAAGTGACTTTGATCAATTCATTCTATTTCGTTGATAGCCTCACACGCACCTTTTGTTTACTTATCTTTTGAATTGAAGTGGTAATAGCAATTGAAATAGGAATAGGAAGACGATCATCATTGCTGGTGGTATTCCCTCCTCACCGTGGCTTTCGGGGGAGAAAACCATTTCCATTAATATATGACATTGAATTCATATCTGTGAAAATGATAAGCATGGGATTGAGCAGGATAGAGTTGGCCTTGCTAGAAGCCTACTTTCTTTAGAGAAAAGAGCTTATAACTCGCTTTTACTACCTCATGCGTATAATCTAATCTATCGCGAGCCTACTCAAACAGAGGGAAATCGACATTTCTTTAATAGAAAGAAGCTTATCCTGATGTGGAGTCTAGTGCTGAAAATAAACAGAAAGGTACCATGGCCTATTCGTAGCTTGATAGAATGAGAAGAAGGCATTTCCTACACTACACCATGGCATTCTATGGATAGAGCTGCTTAAGTTTTAGTGGGAACGAACCTACGTGCTTAGATCAAATACGAATGATTCGAGATTTCCAAATCCATTGAGATAAAGGGGAAGATCAAAAGAAGCGTCTCTTGCCAAAGAATTCTATACCCAAAAAACTGAGTGAGGAGCAAAAGCACGAGGTAGTAGTCGTGGCCGAAGTACACTTGGTTGATCAGCAGGCGGGGCGCATTGGTAAGGTCATGCAGATTGTGATGCCAGCTAGCAAGGATATGCCACCCGATACAGACTCATAGATGGGCCTCGAGGAGCTTACTTACCCATTTCCAAGTGGTGAAAGAAATGGAATGAAGATGATAGGCTTCGTCGCCCTAGCTTTGATTATTATGTTAGATCTCGGGGTAGCCCCAGAAAGCCTAGTGGATTATAATCGTAGAAGGAAAGATTTATGAATCTATTAGTTCGGCAGCAAGCAGGGGAATGGGACGCATTAGGCTGATCGATGGCCTACAGATCCTATATTCGTTTCCCAAAGGCCTGAGAAAGGTGTTGTAGCCTCGGATCGCACCTAAAAAGAGAAGGCATTCCATCTTGTAACTACTTATTCTAGTCGCCAGTACAATTCCCGAGGAAAGGAAATAGAGCTGATACCGGGATAAGCTATCGATACTGAAACTGAATGTACCCAATACTTTTCTCTTATCCTAGTTCCGACAAGTCAATAGCACCAATCAGCAAAGCAACATATCTGTTTTGTTTATCTTTTTCGAGCTCGCCCTTCGGGAACGCCACTCTTCCTATAGCAGAAAAAGCAATATCTGAAATCTTTAAGCAACTAAAAAAGACGTCTAGTAAAAGATATGTGTTGTGCCAGGGATGGTCAATAACAAGATGAACCCAATGCCCAATCTTCCCAATAGTATTCCTTAACTCATGTCATTTGATACGACCTTTCGGGATCAATCGAATTGGTCAGTCACCTTCCATCAACCTTAAACTTGACTTTGAAAATACCTATCCTCGACTTCCCTTACGAAAGGAAATTCGATGCTAGGCTAGGTATTTTTGAAAAACAAGCTATATTGACGGCAGGGAGCGGCAGAGAATTTCCAATCAAATTGGCAATCCTAAACTATATTAACCGAGCAAGAGGATGCGCTAACGCGCAACGTCGCGCTAGTTGCTCAAAAAATCGTATGAAAATCAAGCAAGAAAAAGGTTCTGGCAGGCTGCGTGGGACTTGAAATCCTAACAGAGTGGTTCGAATCCACATCTGAGCGTCTTTTTTTTTCGGTATGCCGCTCCGCGAGCAAGGAGCGCCGCGAGGAGAGCGAGAGAACGAAGTGGGCTTTGGTGATGTCGGAATTTGCACCTATTTGTATCTATTTAGTGATCA
>JAKNSH010376779.1:0-10664 GCA_027790015.1 Cymbopogon flexuosus
AGAAACTTCTCCAGCTAATTTTCCAACAACGGATGTGCTCCAATATCAGAACGAGGCACCAAGAGAGCGAGCATGCAGCCATCCCCATCCATAACAGGTACTCCTAGTTCATATTTTTATATATATATAAGTATGACACTCTAGTATTTTGATACCTTTTAACTGCTTGTATGGCATAAAAATTTGGTAAAATCCAAATCTAGTGTACTACTTTTTCAAGCAAATTAAATTAACTACAACATGAACTGCTGACACCAACAGCTTAGTTGCTCCTAGCTTCATCAAACAAAGAGATCAATAAATGGGACTTGATAAATTGCAGCATGATACTACGCATAGCAAACTCATTTAGCAAGAAAAGAAATGCAATTTGAGCATAGAGAATGCAAGACAGATGCATACCTTGTACATCCCAGGTTTTCGACAACCAACACGGTAGTCAAAATAGCTGTTGTTGCAGTGGAAGTTGAACACAAATACCAAATCTCCCTTTTCAAACACAATCACCTTGTCCTCCTCATGTTTCCGGGAAATATACTGGTTATCGGATGTCATGAACTGCAGTTATACAACAAGTTTCATCAGAAATTTCTTCGCTACTGTAAATGCCCTGTTGTCTCCAAAGTCCAGCTAATGATCATGGAAATACTTAAGAAGTGAAGATAGATTTGCCAAGTTTAAAAAACTTATAATGAAATTTTCCTAGCTTAAAAAGCTCAGTAAAATAGAGAATTGAATTTTAAAAATGACATTACAAGTAGAATGCATAACAAGTATGATGTTAGTAGAAACAATAACTCAAACTTGCAGAACCAAATTATAAAAGAGATACAAAACGTACTCCATGTTTTTGCTCAAGATGTTGCATTGCCTGATCAAACTCTTGCATACCACGATATCTAAGATAGTTTGCATCACCCTGACAATGTCAAAACAACACAATTCCGATAATGCTCAATTATTGACCAAACAAAATAATAGAAATTAAAGAAAAAGTTTGCAAAGGCAGTAATATTTTTACTCTTGAAAACACACTAATATGAATAAAGAAGGAACTATTATAATGGTACCTTGCTGATTAAAGCACTAGATAAGTGGTAAAAGTAAATACAAACTGGACTTTACTGATGCACAAGCACAATAGCTCAAAGAAAGTTTACCAGGTCAAATCTTCGACGGCATTTGTCATAACTGTTATTATTCCCTGGAATGAACTTACCACTTGGAAGTCTTTGCGGACCTCTTGGAAAATCTATCCATTCTGCAAAATAGAAAGTAGAACAATGACCTCAAGTCCTAAACACCAATATAACAAAAAGGGTAAATTGCAAGATAATTGTTAGATGAGGTACTGTTCTACAAGACTCAAAGAATGTTGTTGTTAAATCTCACCAGGATGTCCAAACTCATTTCCCATGAAATTAAGATAGCCCTCTCCTCCTAAACCCATTGTGATAAGTCTGATCATCTTATGTAATGCTATCCCACGATCAATGGTAGGAGTTGAAGGTCTATCAAGGGCCATGAAATCATACATATCCTGCATAAATAGAACTAATGAGGTTATCATGACACCCTTTAGTAGTGTTCTGTGTTTCTACATGTATTTTTCAGAGAATAGTGGAAGGAAAAGACCAAATATAATTTTCTGAAAGTATAGGACCAGGAAGAACCAATATGTTCTACAAACTCAATGAAGTATTAAAACAATAAATCATAGTTCACTCAGAACTATCAAACAAATAAAATTGCAACTATAATGTTCATGACTCATGACAGTAAAACAGGGCACACAAGTCCAAATTAAAGAAAACTAACAAAAGTTCTAAGTCTTTGCTTTTAAATATCATTTGTTTTGTGGGAACCATGAATACATCATGAACTTGAAGAAAATGAATATAGAATTAATTATTGTAGAAAAATATATGAAACATGATCTGTGTCCCAATAAGTACACCAAGAAAAGTACTGAGTGGTAACCTTGTCCATCAACCAAAATGCAATAGTCTTGTCGCCGACTAATGCTTGATCATGACTTTCAGCATAAGTTACACACTTCTCCAACCACCTTCTATTTGTTAGTGTGTGCACAATATCACCCATCTTCCAAGCTTCATCACTTTGCCTGTGCGGTTAAAGAGAAAGTTGAAACTCACCAAATAACTCAAAGTGATCGCAGAAGGTATATTACAGATAGAGCTTTCCCGTTTCGAAACAAAAGCTTATACAAATTATTTGAGCACCAGATTCAAGGGGAGAGACTTTTTTGTATAGAAAATCAAACATAAAAAAAAAATATGAACATAGTGAATAGTGTAATGTTAGTTACACAAAATATATATACACTGCTGATATATGTTGATATGTGCAATATCCTTAAACTTCAAGATTTGTGAAACAATATTATAATATATAAGTATCAGACGTGCTCATTAGTTTCAAATTAGAAAATATACATCAATGCAAAGGTACATTTGGTGGTGTTAATCATGTATGCAGCCACATGCAAATGTGCATACAACATTATCTCATATGAAAAAACTCTTTATTTTTATGATTATGTAGAATAAACCACAAAAGTGATACAAATACAACAAAAAATGCATATGCACATGATCCATGCAATTAAAAATTAGTGTATGTACTTGTAATTGTTTATGCCAAAAAAAAAGAGAATTATTTCGAAATGCAGGTCAATACAAGAAAATAATGACCGTCCACAGCCATATGAAACACTCACTTGAGAAGTTCAATCCATTTGTCAGCCACAGCCATATGCATCCGATAGTCAAAACCTACCCCACCATCTTGAACAGGAAGGGCAAATGTAGGCATTCCACTAACCTGAACAAGTTATATAATTTTTTGAATAACCAATAGAAAAGTCACAAATTATTTTAGATAAGTTAAACTCCCTATTGGTTTATGTAAGCCAATAATGTGGAGGGCTTTCTCTATTTTTGTCAAATTATAGCCCAAAAATATATTCTATATGGGTATACTTTTTTTTGCAAAGAGTATATGTGTATACTTGATTGGACATTCAGTAAATCAGGACCTTCCAGGGAAAGCAAAATGTTATCGATATGGAACATGCTTCTACTTCAGAAGGGATTAAAAACTCAACAATTTTTTCAAATTTAAGAACTTTGCAAATGGTTAGCATGAAGAAGCTAATAGCTACTTGCTAATTCCACATCAGACAGTGCTCATCTCTGTATTAAAGTTAGGTGAGAACCGAGCAATAACTTGGTTGGTAGAGCCTCTCTAGCTGAGATTCTATCCATGTGCTTGTAGCCTGGTGCTCGCAGATCCGGTGATTACTTCTCTAAAGGGCTCCTCTTTTAAAGCCAATCCAAGGGGATGTCTTCTCCCCGTTGTTGAGTTTTTTTAGTTAAATCTGGGTACCAAAATAAGGGCAACAGAATGGCTTACAATTTATTTATTTATTTATTTTTGGTATCCAATGGTATCCATCCAGTAGTTTGGAAAGAATTATTTGAGTCAAGAATGAAAACCTCTCTGAACTTCAAGAGAAATCTCTTCATAGTCAAGGCTCAGTATAAACCCAAATAGCATTCTCTCCATTATAATTTAGGTTCACCCATTACCTTTCTTCATGCATTCAAATAGTTTTTTTAATAGCAATTCTATATGTTTATTTACAAATTAGTAATTCTATATGTACGCACTACTTATCTAATATACACATGTTGAAAGCATGATCTTGTTGTATTATATATTAATATAAAATATATTAATGTAAAATTAAAATTGTAAGTTGCTACGCGCATTATTATAAATGAGGTTTAAATAGGCTGAAACTTCAAAAAATAAAGAATAATATTAATCAGTAACTTAGTGTGCACTTCATATTAAAATCCTATTAAGCCTGTTTGGAACCTCTAGTCTAAAGTTTAGTTGGCTAAAGTTAAGGACTAAAACTTTAGACCACTTTAGCTCACCTGTGTGGTCTAAAGTTTTTGTGAGGTTGGCTAAACTTTAGACTGCACTTTAGACCTCTTGTTTGGAGCCTCAAGAACTAAAGTGATCTCAAGTTTAGTGGCTAAACTTTAGACCATGGGATCCCCTATCTTTTCAAGATAAACAAAAAGTAACTTAGACTACAAAAAATATTGCCACAAATATATGTGCGAGAACTCAGAATTCATACTGAATGACAAACAAACTAAGCACTTACATCTTCACCAATGGTTACAGCCTCAGGATATAGTCCATGAATTAGATCATTTACCAGCATCAAGTAAACCACTGCATCTACATCGGTGGCAAAGCCAAAATACTCATTGAAGTTCCCCGTAAATGTTACCTAAAGTAAATTGCATGACTTTAGAAGAAGGACTGATATAACAAATATGATACTTAACAAATCAAGTTCCCAGGCATAATCCACTATTCCGATCAGACTTAGCAAGCGAAGATAAATAATAGGCATAAAGCTTAAATTACTTGTAATCCATGGTGAGTGTACATCATGGAGGTCACACCATCAAAACGGAAACCATCAAACTTATATTCCTCAAGCCACCATCTAGCATTGGAGAGAAGAAATCTTAAAACCTGCATAAAGATAAAATTATTTGAAGAATACAGGCAGAAAAATAGGAGACAATGAAATAAATTGGAGATAGAGCATTTTTGTTCCTTACTTCCCAGTTCCCATAGTTGAATAAGCGAGAATCCCACATCCAGTGATGGCCTCGAGGACCACTATGAAAGTAATGTGTATCCGTACCATCAAAACCATTCAACCCATCCAGAGTATTACTTGAGGCATGACTGCAGGTAATACAAAAGCAAAGATAAAGGTATGAAACCAAAGAGCTTCAACAAATCAAGGGTGTACACAACAGATTATGATCGATCTCATCCCAAAAGTTTCTTTCTTGAAAACTGGTATCCCCAGTCTGGATGGTTTGTAATAACTGTGTTGGCTTTCTTAAAAGCCGAGTTATAAAAAACTCGTTTTTAAAAAAAATCGCATCCCAAAAGTTCAAAAGCAAAAGATGCTTGAACCATGGTAATTCTGTGTTAGCTCCATTTGGCCTTGGTTGTGTGATTCCAAGACAAAATGAGCAGAACTTTGCGGATTGGGGAGGAAGCCCAACAAATGGATTTATGCTTCTCAAAGAAAGGGTTTCAACAGCGCTGTAATTTTAGGATCATGGACCTTATGGAGACAAAGAACCTAACGAATAATGATCCAAGATGGCCAAATATTAGACACGCACTACTAGAAAAAAAAAATCAGTTATTGCATCACAATCCTTGAATTCACCTGAAGGTCAGAAATGAATAGTAATTGAGATTACAAGATTGTTTGTCCACACACAATACTACTGCCTCCATTCCAAACTAAAAGATGTTTTGGCTTTTGTAGATACATTGCTTTTACTTTTTTTTCTTTTACTATTATCTAGACATAGTATATGCATCTAAGTACATGGCAAAATTTATGTATCTAGCCTCAGCTAAATTTTGACCTGTCATTATATCTTTGCAAGGGTAATTTTTATGTTATGGAAATTGTTTCTCATCTTTTGATGTATGCTGTAGAGGTTGTGGATTAGTTGTAGGTGGGCTCCAATAAGTTGAGGGTTAAATGTTTCCATCTTGCATGAAGTTCTGTTGTGTTTCCTTTTTCTTGGAGCTATGAATCACACATCATAAAACTTAGCTTCATCCATGCAATAAGACAATTGCATAAAAGGAAGATAAGTTAATACCAAAGAATTTATCAATTACCTATGGACCACATCCATTAGAACTATCAAATCAAGCTCATGCGCTCTATCAATCAAAGACTTCAAATCTTCTGGGGTACCAAAACGACTACTTGGTGCAAAAAAATTAGTTACATGGTATCTGCAATAGAAGTAACAAAGTATTAAATCAATGCTGTAATACTGTTTGCCAAAAATGAGAAGGCATCATTCAGAACTAAATTTTAAGATGGATATTATCTTCTCCATCTCTCAACAGATGGATACCGTCTCAAACTTCATCATATTGAAAATATGTACTCCTTACTGTT
The DNA here is from genome assembly GCA_027790015.1 of Cymbopogon flexuosus. Lineage (NCBI taxonomy): Eukaryota > Viridiplantae > Streptophyta > Magnoliopsida > Poales > Poaceae > Cymbopogon > Cymbopogon flexuosus. The sequence goes on from JAKNSH010376779.1 coordinate 6,056, forward strand.
AAAATACTTGATTCAACATTGCATGGTCTTTGATGCATATCTTTGACCACTGATTTCTTCTAGACTACTTTCATTTGAATTCTTTAACTTTATGAGCTATGTATTTTTCAATACAATTCCACACGTATAACTTGCTTTCAAACTAAAAGTTCAAAGTTATTGGTGTTTGCAGTTTTTATGGTTTGACTAACTCTTGTCCTAAACAACTTGTTTTTATGACAGGAGGCAGTAAGCAATAAGCATTGATACTGATACTTGTGATTTGCCATTATGCCAGTGTAAATTGGATATAGAAGAAGAGAAGACAAACAAAACTAGATCCTGAAATTACCCAAAGCTTCCATAATATGAGTGCTCTTGGATTGCCATTATTTGCACTGCATTGTATCCAAGTTTTTTTATTCTTGGCAGCACCTCATCCCTAAAGTTTGCATATGTGTTTATCTTCGGTTCCTAATCACAAAAGGATGCGGGCAATTATCTAAGTGCAAACAAGAAAACAAAATTATAGCCAGAAAAAGGATAATAATGTTTAGTGAAGGAACATGTATATAGAAATCACATCTGGAGTGACAGTAACTTTTATGCCTGTGCTATGGCTATGTTTATTTTTATGAACTCAAAGTAATTGTGAAAAATATGGTTTAATTTTTAATATTAAGCAAAATGTATCAACTAAAGTAGAAGGCATATAACATATTGATGACCGTTCATGAGAAACGTATGCATATTGTTTTGAAATGTTATACAATGCTATGAACTATAGAAACATATATCAGAGCAGAAATTACATTCAGAATTAACTAAATACCATTGAAGCCTGTAATTAACTAAAACTGCATATGGCTAGCATTGTCTAAAAAAACTCACCCTGGGGGGATCGTCTAAGGAATCAAAAGGAAAAGGTGTCATACCGGGCTACTCATTCCAACATGTGTTTCATATATCCGCAATGATTTTGGTCGTTTAGGTTGAGGATGCTTGAACACATACTTTACCTGCATAATATGCATGTGAAATATTTTAATTAATAGCAAGTGAGAACTAAAATTCAGAATCCCACAGCAAATAGGACTGACTGAAATACATTAAAGAGGTTCCACAAAGAAATAAATGGTATTTTCCAAGAAACAAAATGCTAGCCCAAAGTAGGTATTTAAAATTTGTAAGTACATGATATGGGAAAGGAAGACCTCTTCAGGAGGATCATAATAAATCCCATCGTATGGTATTTCTCCAGGGGCCTGCACTGAGAACTTGATCCAGGCAGGAATCGAATCCTTTATCCCTGATGGCGTATCCATTCTCACCTATATATGGTAAAAAAAATTCACCAGTTTATTTTGGAGAGATTCTCACGAGCCAAAAACGATGACCAAGGACGAAAAGAAAAGCTACCTTTACACGAGATCCATGAGGAATAGGTGATGTGCCATCTGCATTGTTAGGCAGAAAAATCTCCCAAACACCATAGTCATTCTGCAAGAACAAAGTACCTCGGATTAGACTATACGAGCATCAATAAGTTTTTTTTTTCTCCTTGAACATGGTGATCATTATATAAAGAAAGAAAGGGGGTAAGAACCCATACAAACAAACACACCCACATCAGTAACTCTTCATGACTCATTCAGAATTACACCCATTCCAAGTCCTTGCACCACTAAGTATGAGTACTCAATTCATCCTATTATATGCAATTTGTAAAGATACCTAGTCAGTTAGAAAATATGTATAGCATGTGCAATTTGAAAACATTGACTCTAAGAGTATAGCAGCAGCAACACAAATATCTTTTTTGAAACAGCTCAACACAAATATCTAGTAACACACTTATGGACCATGGCAAGAGTCAATTGTAGGAACTGAGTCTATTGAATTCAATATATACACTTCCCTTTGGAAAGATGATTAAACATAGTGCACATATATGGAGTTTATGAAAAAAAAAGATAAACAAACCAAATATTAAAATGTTTTCTGAAGCCATAAGCATACTTTGCTCATACGGTCTGCATTTGGATCCCAGTTGTTGAAGTCGCCCACCAATGCTGCAGACTGAAATTCAAAGCAGAAGTCAATTCTGAAAAACACTAACAGCTAATCCAACAATTTGGAAGGTAAAAAGGAATATTAAATATAAGTAGCTTTGTAGCTGGGAGAGTGATCGTTCTTGTAATGAAACATGGAGCTTGTATTGTACTATGTTAAGCAAAAAGATTAGAAGAACTGAAGAAAGAGCATACAAGTGCTCCAGGAGCCCATTCTCGATAGGTGATACCTTCCGCGCTACATTGGAAGATAAGATTACAAAGTTATTTGCTAGTATATATATAAGATAAAAGATAAACATTTCACAGTAAAGGATACCTGCGATTAAATCCAAACTTCTCATAACTACGGGAGAAGGCTTCCAAGCCTCCTTCATGCTCATCAATGTCTGAACGGATTCTCCTATAGAGGCTGTACCTGTTTTTTTTATTCATGAAAGTTGAAAGCATACTGAGATTGCTAGTGGTGTTCGCATGGGTTATATATAGGACTCAGTCTTATAAGAAGGTTGCCAAAGGATTAGAACCCACTGTTGCCTCTATATTGTCTGGCTAACATTTATATAAATATCGCCCTGAAAGGGAACATTATTGAGTCTGTTCAGTTCTAATGCTTGGCGAAACCATATGGAACACTTTAGGCATCAAAACAACCATAAGGAATTACTGGTACTCAATATGGAAGAATTAAGACAAACTTCACGACCGATGATCTTGACACTTGAGGCAGCCATTTATATATATACCATGAAAGACAGGACCATCTTGAAATGTGCAGTAGAAGCAAGTAATACGTACCGATACTCAAGATGGTACTTATAGCCTTGCAGCATGGGGTCAATCTGGAATATTTTTTCCCCATTGCTGGGTGGAGGGATCACTCGGACTCTGTTCAAGGCTTGGGCGTCAGCCACGTCAGCACCGCACATTGTCTCTTCAGTAATGTCTGGTACCTGGAACCAACCCAAAGAGACGAAATGTTCAGAAAACGATTGTACGGACAACGACTACAGACTTGTGACTCCACACCACGGAACGTTTAACCGTTTGGGCATCTCACTAATCGTGTCTCTCCTTGTTCTAAAATAAAATACTAGCATGAAGATGCACCCTTAGCAGTGCACAGATTTTTCAGTATATATAAAAAATGCAGGGAATGGATGTGAATGACGAACCTCCAGTTCATCCGACTGGAACTGAGCCGAGTCAGCCTTGGATGCGAGGCCATCGTTCTCGCCCTCGGTAACCACGACCGCCTTCCCGGCCGCCGCGCGCACGGCCCCGTGCGTCCCGGAACCTCCAACCCGAGCAGCCCCTGCACGCATCACCAGTTCACACACACTCACATCCAGAGCCACACTTGATCGGAGGGAAGGAGGAGAGAGTTGCGGGATCATTATTACGAGTTAAGAAGGTGCCGGTGCGCCGGAAGACCAGGCTCCCCTCCTCGCCGCCGGTGAGTCGCGGAGCCCTCACGGCCCCACCGAGCGCCGCCGCCCCAGAGACCGCGAACGCCATCTCGCCTCCGGATCGGATCGAACTGAAACTGGCCAGCCAATGCTAAACCCCCAGCGACCGCGCGAGCGAAATCCGGGTCTCTGCTCTGGGTGACTGACTGAAGAGGGCTACGATTAGGACGCGGGGCGCTGCCTCCTCATATAGCACGGAGAATGGAGGAGAGCGGTGAGGGGAGTGAGCGGCGAGCGCGGCGGTGAGGGGAGTGCGGGGCGGGGCGGGGCGGACGGCTGCATGCGCGGTGGCGTGCACGGGCGGTCGAGGCAGGCCGTTGCGCGTCGATCCAAGCGCCAGCGGCGGCGTGCTTTCGCGGCGGCGTCGGGATGGCAAATCGCGCTTCGGTTTTCGTTGGGGAGCGGAGTCCGGGGGCGCAATGCGCCAGGCCAGGTGCCGGGCCGGGTGGGGCCCAGGCGCGGCCAGGTGGAGCTCGCCGCGCATGGGTCGCGCTGGCCGCAGGCGCAGGGGAAGGCGAAGGAAGTTCGCGTCCGTCGCGTCCTGGCGCGCGCCAAGCCGTTGCGCGGGCTTGCGGCTCAGGCTCAGCGTGCGGGGCGGGCGCCGTGTCCTTTTGTGCTCACTCGGGCACACGGGAGAGATGCTGGCCTGCACCATGTCAGCAGATATATACAGTACAAAATTTCTGGTTAGCACTCCGCCTGGGCAACGCGATTGTCCAATGATGATGCATCCACGCTTTTCAGTTTTCTCAGGGGATTAATGATGGAGTTGCAAATTTGCCATAGCTCTCCTCCCTCAGTTTTCCAGTGCTGTCGTTTTTATTCGACGTGCTCTCCAGGCTCCTGCACCCTGGTCTTGGACGTGTAATTGCGATGGGCGCGGGCTGGACCGGCATGGCTTTCTTTCCAAGCTTCTAAATGGAACAATAAGCAGTCTTCAAAGAGTGTATAGGCAGTGAAGGTATTGGATATCAGTCACACATCCTCTGTTCGCCGGAACGCGGGCGCCGGCGAGCTCTGCTCTGCCACGGCCGCCGCAAGCATGTCAGTTCGTGCTAGCACTGTGTTTTTCTTCGATTGACTGGTGTA